>KL198024.1:79301-192103 GCA_000697705.1 Botryobasidium botryosum FD-172 SS1 | reverse complement strand
TACTCATCCCCCCCCCCCCCCCCCCCCCCAGACTGACCTTGCTAACCGTGACTTTCACTTTTTCTTTCAGTTCTTCGGCCTGTACGGCTTTTCAAACGTGGCGTCGAGCGTGATCGGACCGACGGTCATTTCAGAAATCGTCGGCATACGGAACAAGAACTGGGACGGCTTCACGTTCCTGTTCCCGCTGTGTCTCGTGGCGTGTCTGGTCATTTTGTTTTGGGTGGATGTGCAGAAGGGGAAAGAAGAAGGTGCGTTGGATCTACCTCGAGTCCTTGAAGTAGCGGATCCATCGTCACCGTGGTCTGCCTGTTTGGAGCGCTTGAGCTGACGAACATGCTTCTAAATTTCTGGTGTAGCGGTTGCGTGGGCTGAGGCACGGCGCGCTCAAGAACCGGTGCAGATTCCGGACGAGATCGTGCTGGATGATCTCCAGGTCGCGGCGTCTGCTGGCGCGTTCGAGTTTGAGAAGGAAAAGACTTCATGAACGGCCTCGTCCCTCCCATCTTTTACACATCTATCTTTTGTCTATCCTTGCATTGATCGCATTTCTATATCTTGCTGTCTCTCGCTGTCTCGCTGCTCGCGTTGCTTTCCTTGGCGTCATATGGACACGTTTTCCTGTTTTTGTTTTTGTTTTGCTGTGCGAGGACTCGCAGAGGCTCGTTTCTCCTTTCTTGATTGTGTATCTATGCCGCTCATTTTCTCTGCCCGCCCGTTGTTTCAAGTTCAAAGACACTCCACATCTCTTGGTAAGGACATTGTGAAAATAGCGCTCTTTGTATTGATCGTGAAGATCTCTGGAATGTGCGTATCCTAATACGCATCCCCAAACTTGGGGGCACCCTGCGGGAACAGCTGGCGGAACAATTTGGGATAGTGGCGTTCTCCCACGTCGGGGTGGCTCCTAAAAAGATTCCACAGGAACTATATTGAGCATCAATCGCGGATGTTATAGAAAAGGGGGGACGAACTTGATGCGCCCTATGAGCGATACAAGGCCTGAAGGTTCGCTGGCGTACTCGGAGAAGTTGACGGCTGCGCGTGTGAAAGCGTGAAGTGAGTTCACCTTGGCGGGTGATGTATAGACGAAATGGATGGGACCAACATTCCGTTTTCCCTGTGCCTCCTCGCGCTTCTTTGAGTTTCAGGATATGATCGGGCACTGAAGATTTGATGGTGAGTTTAAATACAGCCGGGAGGAGAGCAATTGTCTTTAGATAGCTCACGATCCAGTCTCATCTCGCCGAGGCGTACAGTCAGACTGATATTCTGGAAGAAAGGGATGGAGTAGCGCGCGGGTGACCCAACGGGTGGCGAGATGACGCGATGGGAGGTGGCCAATGTGACGCCTTGTGTTACGGTTTCCAATCCTTGCCAGGGAAGCATTGATGTTAATACCACCAGGTTGGTCCATTCTGAATCAACGGATGAATAAGAAACAGCGGCTCACCTTTGCCTATGTTCACGACTAGAGTGTGGGGTTTGGGAAGCACGTCGATCCACTCGCCCGACGTGTTTTGTACTTGAAGGCCGGGGAGATCCGAGGCTTGCAGAAGCTAAAGTGATCGATCGATTCAGTGACTAGCGCGACGCAAAGGTCTTGACGCAGACTGACGAATGTTAGGAAACCTATAAAAAGGGTGGAGCACCTCGTAAGTCTTAATAGTCTGAGATTTGGGGATGGATGCAGCGCACCGGCGTCAAAATGTGGGCCTACACCTTGAGACCCAGATACTTGGTCGACGCTCGGATATTTCACTACCTAGTAAGAGAGCCAACTGAGCGTCAGCACAAATGGTTTGGTTTCCACAGAATCAGGATATGTACATACCTTTCCTCGGTGCTGCATGTCCTCCTTAGGCACGTTGAAGAACGGGTCAAAGGCATCAGGCGGTAGAGATAGCGCCTCAGCCAGCAGCGAGGTGAACTGGAAGCTCAGGGCCTCGACTTGGCGGAGGTACGCAGAGAATGTTTGGCGGAACCCAGGAATCTCGGATTCGTCCGGCCACTACGCGGGGATGGCATGATCAATAAGCTATCTTTTGTCCCAAATCATTGTAGAATAAATTCATGGGGCAAACCTGCGATGGGCCCCAGAGACGTAGATAGTCTGGCTGGCCGGGTGTCCATCGATTCTCGTACTCAGTCGCGATGTCGAACTGTTCACGCTGATCTTGAGCGCCCTTGGTGAACTCTGATCCAAGTCGATTGTATCCTAAGAAGTGGGGCGAATTTCGCATCACGAGTTTATCCTTTGCCTCTTGGGGTAGTGCAAACAGCTTGGGTGCGTAGTCCACGACAGAATCGATGAGCTCCTGCACATGCGCACGAACACATCGAAGTTTAGTGGGGGATACATCAGATTGGATGTGATATATCGCACATACTTTGCTAACAGGTGGGTTGGCTAGGTAAAGAAACCCAACATTGACGACAGCATGGCGGAGCTCAGCAATGAATTGATCCTTTTTGCCCCGGTCGAGGAGAGTAAAGTCGAGGACTGGCACAGCAGAGAAGTTGGCTTCAGACGCCATGACGTTTGATCAAGTGGCTCGTAGCTTCCATCTCGAGGCCAATTTGTACGAATGAGCCTGAGTGCTTAGCGAGCCATGTTAATATAAGGTATCCCGCAATGATCGCGCCATCTGGTGTAATCCTGTTTCGACTCCGCCCTCTCCGATGATCGCATGCGGCAACCAAGGGCAGAACAAATAATAACACCGAACACTACGTATTATGGAGGGCCACCTCGAACACATAGACATACCCCACGAGATTTAGAGGGCTAGGATGGGAAACGGGGAGGCTAAGGCTGAGGCCAGCCGCCCGTAAGTTCGCTTCAGGGATTATTCGGTGGACTGTTTTCGCACAGACTCATGATATCTTGTAAAAAAAAAGAGAGAGAGAGAGGAAAGCTTCAAAGCCACGACTTGAGCTACCAAAATTTGTGGAATGTGGAGGTGTGTGAGCCGTGCGTAATGAGATGGGATGCCGTAGGGATGGTGCATCGGCAAGCATAGGGTTCAGTCGCCGATGAAAGGGAGTTATGTAAGCAGATGGTGAGTATCTTCCGTTGGCCTGCTCACTCGTGTATAGCGGTGAGCAGGTCTGGTTAGGGTACGGTTATTCCGTGATGGGCAAGACACCGCACGCCAGGGCTTACTCCCGTTACCAGCGTCGCCTTGAGTAGCAGGCGCCGCTGCGCAAGGTCTCTATTGAGAAGTCAGAGCTGCATAAGCGTATGTTGATGGTGGGGCAGATAGGATGGTTTTTTATATATGTAAATGACAAGAAGAGAGAGGAGATGGGGCACCTGTTGAAAGGTGGATATTTGTGCAAGGGGGGCGTGTTACGGACGGTGATTACCATACAAAAAGACAGTAAGATAGCCCACAATGTCGTGCTGTGAGCAAAGTGACGACGTCTGCGTCACACTAGTTGGTCGATACGAGGATTAAGGGATGGCGAGGACTTGCTGCAGAGGTACATTCGCACTGGCATCAGCGTCTGCGCCAGCGACGAGGACTGTCGCGTTGTGGAGGTGAGAACTGATGTCCAGATCGACGCAGGAGTAGAACGCGTTTATGGTGTCGTAGATATTCCAGCGGGCAAGGATCGTGTGCCTCCCAGTGAAGCCGTGCAGGCTAACTGAGTGCTCCACGCTGCTCGGGGGCATGTGGCCATCGTCGTTGAATGACGCGAGCAAGGTCTGGCCGATAAAGTACTCCCACGTCGCGGCGCGGTGCGGCGCGGTGAGCGTCCATGTGAAGGTGAGATGGGTGGCACCGGGCGGGACGAGGGAGAAGTGATTCGCCCACAAGGCGTTGTTGTTGAGCTCGTGAAACCGCGCGCCGTTGCCGTTGCACTCGAACGAGCCCTGCGGAGCCTCGACGCTCTGCGGCTCGTACATGACGTCTCCACAGCCATGTACGACTCGGTCCCTGCAAAAGGCCTGGCGGCTTCGCGGGTTGCTGACGTAGCCGTGCGCGGCGGCAGGCGCCACGGCCATGAGCAGCGTGGCGAGGACGAGTGAAGCGAGAGCGAAGATGTCTTTCATGGAGAGCGAATCGAGTGGGATGATCTGGATGTCGTCTTGTAGTGCCAGCCGTGCCCCGCATAGTACTTATACTCGAGAGATCCGTGCTAAATACAGCCAAACGCAAGTCCAGCAGCTTTCTTTGAAGTTCGCGAAGAGAAATATTGCGACAGTGGGCGGAATGCCCCGTGGTCCACTGGTGCCAATCGCTGTGTCATGAGGCCAAAGGAATCTCCAAACATGTCCAGCTCCCCGCCAGTTAAGTATTTGAATCCAAGTAGTCTATTCGCTTCACTGTCTGATAGGCTCGGGCTGAGGCCCCTTTCGGGGACGTCGAGGAGAGGGATGAGATGGTGTTATCGTATCAATGCACCATGCCTGCCGTGGAGGTGAGTTCTTAAGATCGTGTCCACGCCTCCTATGACTAAGCTCAAGTCAAAGGAAGTCGCGCGCCTCTTATCCTTCCACTCTCTTCTCGCAGACGCGAGCCTTCATCGACTTCGTTCGTTCGCCTCTGTGCGTGCCCCAAAGCATGGACGGGAACGTTTCTGTTCTGCGCTTGCGAGACTCATGGCTGTGCATTCAGAGAGATGTTCTCTGATGTTCTGAGCGAAACAAGCGCATCTGTCCAAAATGCCAATCGGCTGGCACCTAGCTAGGATCAATGAACCGATAGGATAAATTATGAATATGGGCGCCACCTCTTGCACATCGGCTCCGAACACCGGGCCCACCGACTTCCAAGGTCGCACAGAACGCACGGTGTTGCTGAAAAAAGTCGTCCACTCTGACAGCTTGGGCAGATGCGACCTTTATGCCTTTGATCTTGGTTTTTCGGTAGAGTCGCAGCTCCTGGGTCCTGGAATAGCATCTCCGTATTCTTCTGATTCGACTATCTATAGTACATAGAGCATTTGTCACGTGACCCAAAAGTCAAATCTCGGCTCTCATTGGTCGCTTGGCAAGAGCCAACTGGGCCTTCTCATTGGTCGCGGAGCGCAGCTTACGTAAATGAATGCGCTCGCCCACAAGCGACTCCAGTCTTGCAGCACACATGTCACAGCGTTATATATAACCTAAAGCCCACCATCCTCAGGTCACGGCTCTCTCTCACGAGGCGCACTAGATCACTGTTTAATGTGGATCTCTTATCGAGCTGCCACTGCAGGTGAGATTTCTTTTGTGAGCGCGAATAAGTAGTAGCAAACCGCGATACTGTGGGCCTTGCAGCTGGCAACAAGATCCCGGCCTTAGAGCTCACCTAGTTGAACAGGGAGAGCGTTCATAGGGAAGTCTTTTCTTACACCAGCTAGACACTCACGAGTCACGATTGCAGTGTGCTATGGGAATTTTGATATGTGGGGCAGCGGTGTGCGGTACGGCCGGCTTGTGAATCTAGTGCAATTGGCGGTATCGAGGACCCGCTGAGGCCGGGTGTGCGGGGTGCCGTCACTGTGTGCCCGAATGCGGGTGCTATCGTGAAGATGTGCGCCGGCGACACTGTTCTATCGCGACGCAGCGCGGGATCATTAGAAAGGCCCAACATTCCACCAACTCATCACCAAACTATTTCTCAGTCCCTGCTCCTTTTGGTGGTGTTTCCTTAGGTATACAGTGAGATTAGCTATTGTTTCTGGCCCTTGATACTGTACCCGGTCCCCTCAAGTGGATTGTTGATGGGAGTAGCAGGAGGTGGAGTGTCATTAGCGCTGGAATCATCACCGGGTGCGAAAGAAACAAGGCGAGTACGGCTAGATGCCATGTTTTGCTCATGCTGACGGTGCGCTTCCCCCTGGATTACAAGACATGGCGTCCCTTCAATTTTCCCTCAACGACCTTCATCCGCGTGCGGGTAAAATTATCCCTTCCCTTCGATATGCATCTATGCCAAAATCGAATTCCGGCAAATGCAAGAGGCTTGGCTTCTCCCCGGTCACAACCTCACGCGCCGTCATTTTTTGGCAAAAATCATTGTGTATTCGGGGCTGATGATGGTCCGATTTACACGCATGATGATACCGTTTTCTTACAGGCATAGTAAGTTTATGTCCAAGACTCAGGGCATATATTTTGTTCATTCAAGAGTCTCCATATTCTACATACTTTACTGAGTCAAATGGGACACACGCCAGCGCACCATACATTTGTAGATGGCTTGATTGCCCTAATTGACACCTGCCTGCGCGGGGAGGATATGTAAGTGTGGGAATGCAGGATATGTACTTATTCAAATTGCATGCACGGTGTTGGATTGGTTGTAGCTTAGGGCGCTCCGTTCATGGGACTCAGCGCCCAGCAGCCGGACCGATTGGGCGACAACGAGCGAGCGAAGCGAGCAAGTGTTGCCCAGCCGGTCACATGCTTACTGGGTCTAAATGAAAAGGATATGAATGATGCCAAAGGCTAGATGCATACACATTGGAAGCAGTTGGAATCACTGCCATCAGCGCTATGAAATGATTTCCGCTCACAGAATCATAATGCGCCCCGTAGCGAAGCACGGGTCACTGCTAGTACGATCCTACGCCAGCTTGTCATTCCACTCTTCTCGCACTGAAATGACCGATCTTACATATCATAATAAGAACCCACCCGCCCTGGCGAGGACTAGTACTGGTAGATTGCGGATTGGCAAGCAGAGGAGGGCGGTAGAAGGGGAACAAAGTGATAGATACTAGACAAGCACGCTCAGCCCAATTTGGTTGCGTCAAATCTCGTTGAAGACGGCCTCCGCAAAGAAGCAGGTAAGCAGAGTCCGGGACGAGGCTGTCATGGAGATAGGCGATGTCCAATTTATGAATGTTCAAAGATATTCCTGAAAATAAATGCTGACTGGCGATCACATCTCAAGCTGAAGGAGACTATAAAGCATATAGCGGCATATGCTCTGCATAGACGATAACAGGGTATGGAGCTAACATAACAACCCTAGCCTCCCCCCTCCCATCACATCGGTTGTGCTATGCCTACCGGGATTTCTTCAGCACGGAGATTACAGCAATCGCAGAATTCAGTTGCCGGGGCGAGACCTTTTCTCCTCCGCAAGCGGCCGCGTAGAAATCTCGAGCAGTGGCCGTTGGTTACGCCTAGCCCCTATGTATTGTAGCTTGACAGTTCGATATGAGTTAGGATTAACTTTTTCTGGTTTGCAGCCCGTTCGCTCGCCTGGCGGCCCCCACGGCGCATGCCGTCTATCTCCTCTACTGCCCTCCGTAGTCAAGCAAAAAAAAAAAAAAAAATCGACCCCAATAGCCGTGGCCGAACGGGTCGCGGAGGGGGAGGGGGAGCTGGGAGTGGACATAGAGGGTGAATGAATAAAAAGCTGGACGACGGAAACCCTAGGCCTGACAGTTGGCTCGTCATTCGATCGGTCATCCTTGCCGTCGAGTTACAATTGCAGGGAAGAAAGCGCTTCTCCCGGCAATTGAGCTCCAAGATAGCTGCATGTCTACCAAGCTGAGCAGCTCTTTGTACGCGGCTCGACATGATTTTTTTTTTTCATATTAAGTGCTCTATCAGAATCTTCCCCGCAAGCTGGTGTCCTGCGCTCCCTGCGTATGGCAATATTTGCAACAACACAGTTGAGCGTAAGTATCATGTACGTATGCCGATCGAAGTTACGCGTTGCATCAGCAGATATTAGCTTTGCAACTAGGTCAGTGTACTAGATGCGTGTTGGTGAGAGTGTTTCAGGTAGCTCCATGCCTGATTTTGCACTTAAACGAGCGGGATATTATAGCCGCAAGCACGCGGACGATAACTTACATGCATCTTCTTTGTTTTCGCGGCGGAGATGAACTAAGGTGAGACCTGCTTAAGCAATAAGCCGTAGGGCCACATTTTGCGGCAGAGAGAGCTCGATAGATACGGACTGCCATCCAGTCATCTGTTCATGAGGGGTCACCCGTCTGAATGGGAGGAGTCAAGCCCCCCTGGCGGGGTCGAGGAGAGTAAAGTCAAGGATTGGCACAGCAGAGAAGTTGGCCTCAGATAACATAACGTTTGATCACGATTGAAGTGAATCTGCAGCTCTCATTTAAATTCGATCCGTATAACCCCAAGTACTTGCTTAACGAACCACGTTAATAACAATATACGATGTAAGATATCCCGCGGCGACTCTGGCGCCATTTGGTGTAGTCCCGCTTCGACTTCGCCCTCTCCGATAGCCACACGTAGAGAGTAGGAACAAGTCGGGTTGCCCTAGTCTTGGGTTTTTGCAAGCCAGCATGAACACGCATACGGTGCTAGATTCAGAATGCCACGACGGAAAACGTTGGGCCTGAGACGACGAGGCCGCCTGCCCAGCTGGTTGTCGTAGGAACAAAAGGTTTGCTCAAAGATTCATAGGTATTGTCTTGGAGAGCCCGAATATAAGACCTATGCCAGTAAAGATGAGAAACACGAAAGTGTGCGCGTGCTGGGATGAACGGCGACGGAGAGACAAGAAAGTCAAGTTCAGTCGCCGACGAATTAGCAGCCGGTTCGGCTCCGGAGTTAACGGATGAAAGCCTCCGAGCAATGTTGCTTGCCCTGCTGCTTAACTCGTGTGCAAGGGCAAATCTATCCCGCAGAGCCGAAGATATTAATCTTTCCTTGATGCCGCCTCGTGCGACGAGAATCCTTATCCTCCGTGCCTTGCTCGCTCTGCTGCAGGCGCAGCGAACGAGCGCTTTGCCAGAGTGGTCCGCACTCGACGAACCCTGGAGCGCGAATAATCTTATGGCTGGCAACATGCTCTCTTCTTTGCGAGGTGAAGACGCCGAACGCGTATTCCTGAGTGTACCAAAAGAAGAATCTGCGCTACAGTACGTCGCTGCTTGAAACCCAGGATGAGAACGCTGACCATCATATGTTCATAGAGCCTCTCGAGCCTACGCCGCAAAGCCTCATCTTGCAGGGACACCTGGGGACTACGAATCCGCGCTCGTTCAGTTAAAGCTATACCAGGAGCAGTTTGGGATCACGCCCACCGACGCGATTTCTCTCCCCGTGTTCGACGCTGGCACGCCCGAATCACGCGCTGCAACGTTGAACATTTCAAGCTTAACAGAACCAGCGGCGTGGATTGACACGTATTACCCCCTCCTGGATACTCCACTGGAGCACAAGCTAGAGATCATTGCAGACGACGGCAGCGTTGAATGGTCTGCAGATTTAGAAGAGAAGGCAGAAGAGGGCGACGATACAAGCAAACTCGCGAGTTATGTGGGCGCATGGCACGCATTTAGCAAAACAGGGGATGTGAAGGTCCGTGGAGTCGTGCTCGGTTTTTCAACCAGCTGCTCAACGGGAATTTGCACTTAGGGGAAACTGATATACGTATCGTATGGTCGCAAAGCAGATTTTGACAGGCTGGTATCGCACGGTATTCTTCACCTCCACTTTTGCGAGGAGCCTTCGAATTGAGTAACACTTGCTAGGCGTTGATTTTACTGGTACTATTGCACTGGCTCGCGCTGGCCATGTTCTCCGCGGTCTCAAGGTGCGCTATGCAATTGAACACGCCCACTCTTTGCGCTCTTTCAAATATTTAATTCTATTTTCAGGTTCAAGCAGCCCAAGAGGTTGGCTGTGTTGGTGGGTTTTTGCATTCCATTGCCTTTAAAAAGTAACCCGTCTTGATGTCTTCAGCACCTCAGGTATCTTAATATATACCGATCCCAGCGAATACGGCAACTTGGTCGAGGAGAATGGATATAAGGCGTGAGCAGATTCATGGCATAGCCAGTAGCATCTTAATCGAATGCGTTGGTATGGCAGATGGCCCGAAGGCCCCGCACTGAACCCGCATAGCGTCGAGCGTGGCAACGTCCAGTTTCCTAGTGTCTACCCAGGTACATATATCAGCCATTCGCAGATTCATCAAGCAAACCCATTACCGGCACGTATTGCTTTACAGGTGATCCTACGACCCCCGGATATCCAGCATACAAAAATGCGACAAGGCAAATACCAAAAAACTTGGCCTCAATTCCATCGCTCCCGCTCTCGTGGTCAAATGCAAAGCGGCTTCTCGCTGAAATTGGGCCGCATAATCGCGGAGAGAAGAGCAAAAAAGATATACGGCTATTAAATAATGGTATGCACATCCTTCCCTTCGCGCTGTTTACCGATCAAAGACAGAAGTCAGTAATCTAAACATAATTAGTTGATGCGAAGATCACGCCTATTTGGAATACCATGGCTGTAATACCTGGTCAAATCAAAGGCGAAGTTGTGATGATGGGTAACCACCGCGATGGTACGTGACCACTCCTGATATAGTATTGCTATACGCGCTTACAACCGTAAATTCAGCTTGGGTTCGTTCGCCCTTCCACATTTTTTAAGCTCTAGAATTATTTATCACGCTCGTCCCTGTGCGTAGATTACAGGTGCAGGTGACCCCACATCTGGTACCGTCTCATTACATGAAGTCGTTCGCGGCTTGGGTGAGCTCCTCAAGCAGGGCTGGAAACCTGTTCGCACAATCGTCATCGCCAGCTGGGATGCTGAGGAGGTGCGTTCTTTGAGATTTCCTCGCTGCTGAAGATGAGCGGGTGGTAATATCTTCGAATCCGCAGTATGGGCTTATCGGCAGCACGGAATGGGGCGAAGATTTTGAAGATTGGATCAAGGATAACGTAGTCGCATATCTCAACCTCGGTCCGTTACCATGTCATGCAGCACAAGCCAACTACTCAACCGTTTATCCTTACTCAGATATGGCGACAGCCGGCTCGTATCTGAGACTTATCGGTTCGCCAACCCTGGCACACCTCTTGCGCAAGACAGCAGAAGACCTCGCGCACCCCACTGACCCCTCCCGAACGCTCTGGGATGCACGCAATGATCAAGGGCCTTTTACGGAAGTGAGGGTTGATTTTAAGGGGGATATCCGAGGATGGAAGAGGGAAGAGGAAACCGTCGGGACCGGTATCAAACCTCTAGGAAGTGGCTCGGATTATACTGTGTTTTTGCAGCGATGTGGGGTGAGTATTACTTTTATCTTGGGTATTTCGGCGGTTTTAGCGGCCAACATCTGATCTCGATTGCATTTCGACTGCCGTTATGCAGGTTGCCAGTCTGGATTTGGGTTTCCGCGGGACGTACTACGATGCCATACACCACTATCACTCCGTGTACGATTCTCAAAGGTGGCAGGAGGTTTATGGCGATCCTGGTTTCCATCGTCACGTAAGTGCGTTCAATATATCGGGAGCGTGCCATTCGTCTCACTGGATTTCTGCTTGATGCGGTAGGTCGCAATCGCAAAACTGCTGGGTTTGGTTACCCTCCGCTTGGCAGATGCGATCGTTCTTCCCCTGAATACTACGCAGTATTCTCTCGAGCTCGGAGAGTATCTAGACAAGTAAGCGATGATATTAATGATGAATATTTACAACACTTCCAAGTTTGACCGACGCCTGTCTTATTTCTGGCAGGGTCGACAGCCTTGGCTCTTCCCTCAACCTCGACCCCGATCTTTCGGATCTTCGCGAGGCGATCTACGAGTTGCAAGCCGCAAGTGCAGAACTCGACGAAGAAAAGGATAGCGTCGAACAGGACTTTTCGCACGAGCTTGAAATTTGGAGATCCTCGGTAGAAGGATCCATTCAGCGGGATGCATACGCGTGGGCAGAGCAACCACTGAGTATTGCCAGCGATGAGAACATGACAGAACCTCAAAGCGCATTGGGGTCGAATAACACACCGCATCCTCAGTTCTTTGCAGCACTGCAGCGGGTCAAAGAAGTGAACAAAAAGCTCGCTGATTTCGAGCAAGGTTTCATCTCCCCCGAAGGTATGACAACGAGAGAATGGTACAAGCATCTTATCGTTTCACCAGGCAAATGGCTGGGTGAGTGTCGCATTCCCTGCATCACGAACCGCGTGCGCGCGTACGAAGATACTGATATCGAATTTGGTCTAGGATATGGAGCTACGACGTTCCCCGGCCTTACAGAGGCGCTTCGGTACGACCAGGATGTGGCACTGGCGGAGTACGAGGCATCCCGTGCGACAGCGCTCATCACAAAGCTGGCCGCTTCAATCACGGGCTCTCTTGACGAACGCGGCCAGGAGACGCCATAACGGAATTGTGTTCATTTGCAAATAGATAACATGGACGTTAGATGAGGCGAAAAGATTCGTGAACCGGATAGCGAACTCTTGACGCGGAGGCTGCCACTCTTCATGTAACTAATACGCGCACCGATATCAAAGAAAGGCCTCGGCAGTGCCGCGCCTTAGGACAAGGCGCGTCTCGTTGTGGACGTAAGTTCCAATGCACTCAGGACGGCAATATGAAGCCCACAATCGTAGTACTAGTATACGTAGCAGAGCGGTTCTTCATCGGCGCTATATAGTTTACAAAAGTGTGATAATAACGAGGTGGACCTGACCTTTACACGACCTACGAACATGCGTCGGTACTTTCTTCTGCGCACATCTTGGATTTTGACGCCGAAGGCGACGCTCGAGCTCGCGGCCCTCGATTGTGGAATATCACCTTTTCAGCTCGTTCGGCTCAGCATTTATTTCATACTTGAGCCTCTGAAGATATGAGCACCAGCGTGAAGTAAGTATCTGTGGTGGTATCTCCTGATCGTAAGCTTACATGGTTGGGAGTCGCCATTCGCCCTTTAGCCCCCGCATCCTGTTATTGGGCAAGGTGTGTACCATCCTATTCATTTCACTTCAACGGTACAAGTACTATAATCTGTCTTCGTGAACAGACGGGCGTCGGCAAGACTTCACTCATCAAATGCACATTCAACGTCGACTATCTCGAGGTTAGCTGGGCACAATACATTGAGTCCCGGATTCCCTGTAAACTCATGAACGTGGGTAAAACAAGCCCGATCACTTTATGCCCGGCGATAGCAACATCGAGGATGAAATACGAATAAGACTCGCAGACGGTCGTCTAGGCTATATCCTCCACGACTCGCGGGGGTTTGAGCCCGGAGAGTTCGGTAATATCAGGAGCGTGGAAGGTTTTATCAACGGGAGAAAGGGCCAGGCTCGGGTTGAAGATAAACTGCACGCTATTTGGCAAGTGCACCCAAAGTCCGGATGGTTGACCTTACCTTTCTGAAATCAGGTCAGGTATTGTATCCAGATTCCCCATGCTGGCGGGCGCGTGTTCGAGAGAGGAGACGAAGTGTTGCTGAAAGCAGGGTTTGGAGACAGTGAGTATTTCCAATTGACCTGTTCACAGTATGAAGAGGCATGATCATTCACGACATTTGCACACGCAGTTCCCATAATTGTTGTCTTCACTCAGTACGACCGCCTTTATGACCAGACTGAGTATGAGATGGAAGAAGCTCGGCTGCACGGGATGACCGAACCGGAGATCGAGGTCTTTGTGGAAGAGGAAGCGCAGAAAATATTCGATGAGTTATGCTACAAGCCCTTGCAGCGGGTGACTAGTGACCTAGGCGGCGCGAAGGCCCAACTAGAGTATGCCAGAGTATCACGTACGTGGCAGTTTTTATTTAGTTCCATAAGTTTCATATCGCTCAAGCCGTGGGACTCACAGATCTAGAAAGGTACAAAAGCAACTGTGAGGAGCTGGTAGGCAAAACCGACGATGTGGTCCGGCGTCACGTATGGGCCAGCTAGAGTAGCGCAGAAAGTACCATGTCCTAGCCAATTGATTTGATGGGGATAATTTCTAGCTCAGGAAGCGTTTTCCAATCTCCAGAGGGGGCACGGGTTTAGGTAACATGGCTCTCAAGAGTGCCCAACCTGAAAATCTGTCTTCGCGTCGGGGCGATGCCACAGCTTTTGACTTTCACCGATTTGTAAAGGGACGGTGCAAATATTATAAGTTTTCGATATCGATGCTCTTGAGACCTGAGCCGTTCTCAAAGAAGAAAAAAGCCAGGGAGCGGGGACATGGTGGTCCAGAGGCACGTGCCCTTCGCAGCTAATTTTACATAATCAGTGGCCGACGCCCGCGCTTCGCGCTCATCTGTTTCTTGCTGTCGATATCCAAGATGCTGTTCGGAGGTGGTATGTCTGGAAATTACTACCTTTTATTTTTATTTCTCCTCAGCTCTGAGTGCGTTCTAGACGAAATATCTGCGCTTGTGCTGGACATTGGCTCGTCATCGACCCGGGCAGGCTACGCGGGCGAGGACGTGCCCAAGGCAATCTTCCCCACTTCGTACGGCTACACACAACAAATCACCCAAGATGAAGCCGGCGTAGAAAAGAAAGAGGCTCGCCTATTCTTAGGCGATCAGATCAATATGTGGAGACCAGGGATGGAAGTCGCCAACCCGATGCAAAATGGTCTCAGTGCGTCGTAGTCGCCCATCATTTTGAATATAGCTCACTTGCGTCCGGCCATGAATCATAGTCAATGACTTTGCGCCAATACCATCAATAATATCCCACGCTCTTGTTCACACTCTGCGCTGCAATCCGGTGGAGCACCCCGTCCTTGTAACAGAGCAGCCATGGAACACACCTGCAAATCGAGAGCGCATGGCCGAAATTATGTTTGAAGAGTTCCGTGTGCCTGCGTTTTATATTGCCAATTCCGCAGTGCTCAGCTCGTAAGTACCTCGGACCATCTATCTCGGAGCTCAGAAGACGTATGAGGTGTCGTAGGTTTGCGGCGGGGAAAGGCTCTGCTCTCGTGGTCGACATAGGAAAGAGCACGGCTAGCTGTACGCCAGTTTCCGATGGTTTCGTTCTGCGAAAAGGTCCGTCTTTCCCCATGGCCAGACGTCTTGCCGTCAAAACTAAGAATCTCTTTAGGAATGTCGTATTCTGCTCTCCCACCTTTGATCCACTCAACATCCTACCATCTCCTCGCGACACCAAGCAATAACCCGAATAATCCGCGGCCTGGAATCTCCCTCCTCCCTCACTCCCTCATCTCTTCAAAATCGGTAAGATGACCCCCCTTATGCGCCACTCAGTATTTACGGAGGTTCTAAACGTGCAAATCAAGCCTGTAGAGATGAACAAACCACCCAAGTCCATTCTCAGAGAGGATCGTATCCAAGGTACAACTGAGAGTTGGCGTGCATGGGCCGAATCGTGCGAGGTGGAAGAATGGGTGAACGGCGTTTCGGGCGTACTTGAGAACGGCTGGAACGAAGGGTGCGTCTTATTTTGCAGTAATTTTTCCTGTTTCCTTGCTAAAACTGGGCTACTTAAGATCTGCAAATACGCGCCAAGCCAAGCACTATGAGTTTCCGAGTGGTTTCAATACGCTCTTTGGTCCGGAGCGATACATTCCTGGGGAAATCTACTTCAACCAATCTCATCTCCCAGTATGTCCCCTCCCTTCCAATCACGAGTCTCACCACTCGATTATCCCACCCATGTCGATGTTCATTTTTTCTACAGCCCAGCTCTGCCATTCGCCCATTAACGATTCCATCCCTCATCGCAAATACCCTCCAAGCATGCGACCCCGACCTCCGTCCTGTCCTTCTCGGAAACGTCGTTCTCACCGGCGGTGGATCGTTGCTCGCAGGGATGAGCGATCGAATTTTTTACGAGCTCAGCAGGACCTATCCAGGGGTGCGTCATTGCTCCACTGCATCCCTCGTACCCTATATCTGCTCTATTCTACGTTACTATCTCCACTCCGTTCGATCCCGAGCTTGCGGAATTCCATTCCACCTTTCTCCGTTTCATTCTACCATCTACGCACCTACGTTGGCCCCTTTGATACGCGCTCTCTTCTGATACCACGATCTTTTCCGCAACAGCACAAAGTCAAATTACACGCACCCGGGAACCCGACCGAACGACGATACAGCGCGTGGCTCGGCGGAAGCGTCTTGGCTAGTCTGGGGACGTTTCACCAGCTCTGGATCAGCGCTGAGGAATGGCAGGTACGGCATACCCTCTCCACCCTTGCTTTCCCTTTCCCGACTTTCCCCTTCCTTACCCTCCCTTGCTACACCCTTGTTCGATAACGACGATCTTTTTTTCGGTGCAACCGTGCCTCGGTCACCCGCGCGCTTATCAATCCCCTTCAATCCCCGTGACTCACCGCACCCTTTACCCCACACACAGGAACACGGGAAAGCCATCGTCGGGCAGAGATGCAAGTAAAAAAACAAAATTGCGAACAGGTGCGCGAACAATGGCGGTGGTGGTTCTGAATTCAGTTTGTGAGTTCGAGGTACATGAGTGGAAACTTGCGATCAAGTCATCTGAACGCTTGTATACATTTTATACATACACTTTGTTCATCGTTCCTCTTGTTGTCCCTGCAATGACTGTATGCGCGTCTCAATACAAGCATGTATGATCGCAACCCGGCAGCTTGGAGCTTGCAAAGTCCGAGGGCACGTCTGAGGCTTCTCTCATCCATATGGTTTGAACGTTGCGGGCTCCAGGACAACTCGAGATCCGGCACCTCTTCATTTCATTCATTTTTGCGCCGTTGAAAAATGCACGCGCGAAACAAACGTCTTTCTGGAAAGATTTGGTCCGCATTCGAGTTGCGAGTAACACAGAAAAAAAATACATCATATATCGTTCCTCCCGCCTGCTCACTTGCAAGATTTATAAACCGGAAGAAGGGGAAAGGGAAACACCAAGAATGGGTACAACTCGACACCCGGCCACCCGCGCCAGGCCCAAGTGAGAAAAGATTCAACAGAAAAAGAAACAGGGGGGGGGGCATTTATTTGAACTATACCTATGTATTTAGTATTTATCTCATGAGCGGCAAAAGTAAAAAAGAGAAGAAAGGGCAAGGGAAAGAAAGAGAGTAAAGCACACTGATGAAAGCAAAACAAAGAAAAAAGGGAAGAATAGTAAGTATGTGGAATAGTAAAATGACAGAATGTGTGGGTAGGGACTATGAACAAACACGCCAGCTGGCAAAAACGGGAAACATAAGATTGACATTGGGGCGAAAAATAGAACGGGACAGTGGGACGCGGGAGAATAATGGGCAAGGGCAGGGTTCTTCGACCTCCCCGCCAAACTAGCTGCGACATGCAGACCGCAGTACAGCGGGGATCTCGGGTCAAGGGCCCAGGAAAAAAAAGGATCGACGAGTTTGTGGGACTCGAACATGCGACGCTTGACGCTCGACAGTCGACGGTCGAACAACGACAGACGTGGGCAGGTAGAACAAGGAACGTCGGAGGTTCGGATTGATGATTTTCGACACGCGAGACGCGGGGTGGTCGTACAAGAGAGAAAACGCCGAGACGTTGGAGCAAAAAAAGACAGCGGGACAGGGAAGCTTGAGGGACTGGGGATTTGCGGGGCGCGAGCAAGGTACACAGAGCGGAAGAGGGGAGTAGCACGAACAGTGGAAGTGGAGAGTACGTCGGGAGTGCGAACGAGGGGGAAGGGGGGTAGAATGAGCGGGATAAACGTGGTTTAATTCGAGATGGGAGGCATAGCCTCCCCTAGGTCGAGTAGAAGGTGTCGGCCTCCGAAGAGGGTAAAAAAAGGTGTGGTGGGAGCAAGCTCCGAAAGTCGATCAAGAGGGGTTTGAGTAGATGAGTGAGGGGAAGCTCAGCTTCCAGAGGCGCCTAATCATAGAAAAAAGGACACTCCCGCACGCACCATCGCCCACCGTCTCTGTCGCTCGCTGCCCAATGCCCATCGCTCCATTGCACCAAGGGGAAGAAAAAGTCCGCATGGACAAAATTCCAAACAAAAGCAACAACAAATGAAGGAAGGGGTTACGAAGTATGGAGTATGGGTTAAGAAAGTGCTATGTAGCAGAAAGCGTCGTCGAAAGTCATTCTTGAAACACAATCAAGGGGGGAGGGTAAAGAAAGTAAGGTGACAACGACAAGTCGTCGTCGGAAGAAAGAAAAGAAAAGCACCATGCACGCACACAAAGGATTCTGGACAAAGAAGGTACAAACCGCTCGCCTTATTATGAATGATAGAGTGGGATGAGGTAGTTGCTTAGTACGCCTCGACGTACAAGTTCTCCCTCTTCTCGCGGGCGCCCATGAGGACGCCAAGACCGCCGATAGCCTGTCGGCGAATGCGCGCAGCAAAGTTGCGCTGGCCGAGATCCTCGACGCCCGAAGGCGGGCCGCGGGGCTGGCGAACGGGCTGCACGGGCTGACGAGGGACAGCGACACTCGGAGCAGCAGGCATGGGGCGGCCGATCCCAAGGCCTTCGTAAAGGCGCTTGGACGCCTCCTCGCGCGAAGGAAGCGAACTCCCGGAAGACGAGCTCGAGGTCGGAGTGGGCGTCGTAGGCTCAAACTCTTCCCCTCCCAGGCCCAAGCTGCCGTTATCGATCAGCACATGATCGAGCACCTCGGTTTCCTCGCTCTCGTCCGTCGCAATAGCGGAAAATGCCGGGGGATTGAATCGCAGTGCCTGAGGACGAGCTTTTCCCGAAAGCGGACGGGTGTCGCGGGGCGGAGACCCCTGCGTGGGAGAATTGCCGCTCGAAGTCGAAGTGGGCGAATAGACCGAGCCGGGGCGGGAGATGACGACGGTGGGCGGGGACTGGGATGCGGAGCGGGCCGCGCGCTGAGGGGGCGGGGAAGGAGACTTGGAGGCCGGCTTGCGCCAGTTGACAGCGCTGTCCGACTTGAGCGGGGTGCTGGTGGGCTCAGGCTTCGTGGGTGCGGGGGCAGCCACCACAGGGTTGCCTCCCTGCGCGTTAGCGTTCGAGTTTCCACCGCCGACGACACTGGCGAAGGAGGGTGCCGAGTTGTGGCTGGGGATGAAGATGCCGCTGTTATCCTCAGGTTGCATGGGCTGCTGGCGCCCGACAAATACGTTGGCATTGGGGTTGAGCCCGGTCGGGTGGGACCTGCTGCCGAATTTTCCACCGAGAGAAGCCGTCATGGGGACTTCGTCCACGAATTGCGGTTGCTGCAGCTGCATCGAAGTGGTTCGAGCGCGTGACTGGGCAGAAGCAGCGACACTTCGCAGATCAAAAGACGTGGTGTGCGGACCGGCAGTGGTAGGTTCGAGATTGCGCCGGCGCGGCGGCTGCGGCTGGGATTGCTGGTTCTGCTGAGCCAATTGCAGCTGCGCCATCATCTGAGCCTGGAACTGCTGTTGCTGCTGGAGGGCCTGCGGGTGACACGCTTCGGTCAGAAGAGAGCATGAAGCGATGAAAAGCCGTGATTGACATACCTGAAGTCGGAGAATTTCCATCTGCATCTGCATCGCCTGGGCCTGCTCAGGAGTGAGACCGCCGTTATTGCCACCAAAAGAAGACATGCCGTTCATCGCGCGCTGCGTCGCCTGGACCTGAGCCTGAGCCTGAGCCTGGGCCTGCTGCATCAACAGCGCACGCGCCTGCTGGTGCTGCTGTTGCTGGAACCTGCTATCGAAAGTGGGGGTCATGGGCTGGGCATAACCGCCGTTGCCGAAATGGAGGTTCTGGGCCGCGAGATCAGAGAGGGCATCGACCTCGTCGTCTTCGTAGAGCATGTTGTTGCCGCCAAACTGGCTGGAGACGAAGCGGGGGAAGCTGGTGGTGGTGGGCCCGGCCGAGTAGGGGCCCGAGGGGTTGGACGCAGAGCGGACGCCGCCGGTGCGGAGGCCAGAAAGGAGCGATGCGCGGTGGGATTGGGTGGTGGTCATGGCGGAGGGCGATGGGGGGCAAGTAGCTAGAAGCTCAGGTGTGTGCGGTGTTTCGAGTGCGTGTTAGGTGCGAATGGGGGTGGAAATGGGCAAAGGCACGAGGCGAGTGCAGGCAGAAGAAAAGGGTAAGGGGCGATGGGCAGGAGCTGGGATTATGTATGGTGGAATTTTTGTGGGCACTGGAAAGAAAAAGAAGAAAAGAGACGGAGCAGAGAAAAGCACGGGCGGAGGGAGGGGAGGGGGAGGGTGGTGGTGGTTAAGAAAGGAAGAAGGCCTGCTGGCTGTGTATATGCACACCGCATATACGCGCACAACGTGTCCGCTCCATTTAATTTTACCCTCGCAACTCGGCATCCTTGCGTAGAAAATGCGTCCCCGCGTCCTTAAATATTCTAAATCCTCCCCCTTATCTGTGCATTTTTGCGCGGCCTGAGCCACACTTTGCAAGCACAAATTGCCAGTAAGTCTGTGACCAGGTCCTGGCCGGCCAGTCCGAGTGTTGCATCCGGCTCGCTAATGACTTGTGACCGGTCACGAGGCTGAAACGCTGAACGTTGCGGCACCGTTGCGGGATGCTCAAAAAAAGAAAAGACGCTGTATAAGGACGGGCGCCATCGAGGCCGATCTACTTCATTTGCACATCGGGGGACTGAGGCCCAGCCGTAAGTTCCACGCACAGCCCATCAGCCAGCCAGAAACGCCGCTTCCGGCTCCCCCCACAGTCCACTCGACAAAAGCTGCGTGTATGCGTCCTTCACAATAGGGGCGAGCGGCTGTATGCCCATACATGGTCCATCATAACCGACTACCCGGCCTCCCAGGGCAACTGTGCCACCCAGCGGTGTTATACTTTCCTTCTCCTCTGCATTTCCGGCCAATGGGTGGCCCCCGCTTGGCACATCATACAACCACCGGTCAGCATGCCGTGACCAAGCTGGAGTGGGTGTCGTGCTTTGGGTGAACAATCGTGATTGTCTTCAAGCCTTCATCACCACTATCACACATATCTATCCTTTGGCAGTATCCCCTGGCAGATAAGAGCTGTGATAAGAATGCGCGCAGCTGGGAACACCGGCAATTGAACTTGAAGCTCGGAGAATTATGCACCCACCGGTCACAGATACTTCTTTGCGCTCATGCGAACACGTACGTCAAACACCGAGCTTCGTATGGGTGTGTGTGCTGTGTGAAAGGGATTCATTATGGTCTACCGTAATCATGGCGCTCGTCAGCTAGGTTTCTCCTTGCTCATGCTGCATATGGTGAAGGGGGCGTTTCAAAGGTGTATGCGTGTATATGACTAACCTTAAGGTATAGCTCCCACACGTCCATGAAGAAGGATCTAATGCCCTCATCGTTTTTCGACTCGTGCAGAAGTATGAATTTCATATCTAGAAGTAGGGGGAGGACGACACTCGGGGTAAGCGCAATCCAAGAGCACCGCCCATCCGCTTTCTGCCGCCAAGCCCACACGGGTTGATCGAAGCGAAGCAGGAGAAGCGCGGGGACCAGGAGAAGAAGGAGGAGACGCGATGCTCACTGCCGGCAGTGACAAATGCCGAGACGGTCCATTCATTGAACTTGTCGACCGCCTTCAAGTACCTATGAATTAGAATTTCGACGTTAATATCAGCGTTAATATCAACGTCGATCCACGGACGGA
This sequence comes from Botryobasidium botryosum FD-172 SS1, assembly GCA_000697705.1. Classification (NCBI taxonomy): domain Eukaryota; kingdom Fungi; phylum Basidiomycota; class Agaricomycetes; order Cantharellales; family Botryobasidiaceae; genus Botryobasidium; species Botryobasidium botryosum. The sequence continues at coordinate 170,852 of KL198024.1, read as the reverse complement.
GGCGAGGTCGATCAGCATAGTAGCAGACTCAAAACTCAGACACATTTGAAAAGCAAAAGCGCGACGACAAGAGAAGGTAACCAAACGCGAAAAAGACGAGGATGGTGGGGGGAAAATCAAACTCACATGGCCCCATTCATCCTCATGGTCTCTTCGACTGCATCCAAGCTCGCGTTTGCAATCATCTGGATCACATGCCTGTCCTGACCTCCCCCTCTTACACTTCCTGCACCTTCCGAACCTGCTCCACCTGGAACACCCCCAAAGGCCCGGTCGGACGTCGAGCTCAGCGACGCCGCGCCCGAGAGCGCAGCGACCGTCCCGGCAAACGCAGATGTCGACCACGCGGGCAGATTCGACGAAATCGGGAGCGTGTTGGACGCTGTTGGGCGCGTCGACTGGTGGGTGAGCGTGTAGAGCGGCGTGTCTGTGGGCGAGAGGAGGAACAGGTGGTGCGACATGTCTCGCGGGCGTGGACTTGAGCTCCGATGTCGACGTAAAGTGATGTAAAGTGACTTGCGACACACTTGCGATCGACAAGAGATGGTGCCGCAAGCAAGACGCGATGACTAATACGTGGTGCACGTGGCCGTGGATAGTGCCGGTGGCTCGCTTCCTTCCGACACTCCATCTTGTCTGTTGGTGAATCTTGGGCGAATCTACGCTCAAGTCTGCCTCGTTTGATCTGTCTTCTCGTCAACCTCATTCAGCGTTTTCTTTGGCAGGATTCAGAAGTGGGCAGAAATGGACTCTCGTCGGATGAACTCGGCCGTGTTCAACTCAAGGCACCAAAGAACTTACCTTGTAGAAATGCTCCAAACCGGGGTGCAGTGACTTGATATTTGCGGAAACTGAGGGTTGGTGCAGAAGAAAAACCATATCTGCAACAATCCTGGCGACTAACTGGCTGTACTGCACCGCTACATCACAATATACACATTGGGAATGTCGACGGCCGGTCGGGAGCTCCTTACTGTGAGACCATCTGGAACACTCACTCTGGCTTATTCAAGACAACTTCGGTGCATTATATCTATTGCTCTGGCCTAGGTCGTCCAATATCACCCCACATCGCGTGTGACTACCTCTTCGGCTACGTCGCACTGAAGGATACACGGATGCATTGACTTGAAGGGTGCCACTGATGAAGCAACAGGAGTGAAGGTGATGTAAAGGTCAGGCAGAACAGGAGGTCAATTATATACGTTGCGCGATCAGGTGCTACCCGGAGACCGAATCGTCGAAGGAAAAGCTCCCCAGCATAAAATGTTTGTGAGCCACTCACTCATATTTCTTCACTTTACACCCACCGTGACCCACGACCTTTACACCATCAGTGCAAGGCACCCACTTTACACAGCATGTCTACGTCAAGTTGGGCCATCTCGAATGGCCTGAGGGTCCTTTACTTGGTGAGATTCCGGCGCGGCGAGCTGGTCAATTATCGCAAACCCTTCATCTAGCTACCGGGAAAGCCCAGGTTCTCCCAGGCTCAGACGTGGATTTACGATACGCCGAAGTGAAAGTTAAGGTCGGCTTTTATCCTCGTACTTTCTGGCGGGTTCTATTTTTAGACATATTTTTACCCTGGCATGCACACTGCAGCGGGACCATCGGTCGCATAAGTACCAACGCCGGTTACTCGTGGTGAATCCGTGATACTACATAGGAGCTATCTCGAAGTTAGTGATCCTCATTTACGCGTTTCATTACCTACGGCGCGATATTGCTAACGGGTAAATAAGCTCATTTTCGCCATCATAATTTGCTAAAGCCTTGGATCATCAACTGAACGATCAGCGCGACGGCGCCCGACATATCAACGGTAATCCACCTTCAATTTGCGGTAGCTCTGCAGCGTGGTATGAACCACGATGCATTCAGCGTCATTACCAGCCACCGACCTTCTATCATAGCCTTGACGATGTCTTGGCGTCTCGTAAGTTTACTCGCAATGTGAGCGCCCGGCAACGGACATCCTTCAGGGCCCGTGGTGATACTGTGGCATAGCTCCAGCTCCTGTCAAGTATATCTCCAGGCCAGTCACGCAGAAAGCAGGGAAGTGCACATTGCGATCTAGAATCCGTTCCGTCCCGCCTGTATGTAGCCCCCACAGCCGTTTTCGCCTTTAATTGCTCGGACGTATAGCGAATGCGTAGGTGTGAGCAGTGAACGTCTACCTTTTGCATGCAGCGGCAGATCGGAGTTGAGTTGGAAAACTTGATATTGCTATTATACATATCTGAATGTTAGTAATTGCATGAAAGAAATTTGTTGGCTAAGCATTCAAGCCCTCTTCAAGCAGGCGGGTTAGCACACGAATTGACTATGAGTGGATATTTACTGACGCCTACCTCAGCATTGGAAGGTTGTCATTTTCCAACCTTTTTCGCCTTTCGCTTGTTACGATAGTACGCCTTCCGACACTCCTCAATCGACTTCTCGAGCCTCTCCTCCTCCTCCGCCGAGTAGTTTGTCTCCCCGGGATGCGTCTCGATGGCCAACGGGGGACTCTCGGGCCACATTGTCCACGCCTCCGATTTGAGCATATTGTGCGAGAGAAGCTCTTTGTCGTCCAAGAACCACATCATGAGCAGGTCTCTCTCAACTTTCCCGCACGGCGTGCTCGAGATGGTGTCCATAACATCCCAGAGCGGTTTCGACAAGTCGCCGGTGTCGTTCTCGCACAGCGCCTTGTGGACAGTCTCATTCCGCAATATCGACCAACGCTTGCGCTCCTTGTACATGCCCGGCGTCTCCATTTGCACCTGACGATCCCGAAAGAACACGGGGCATGCCAAATTGGGCCTCTCCGGCGCGGGGACGTAGGGTGCTGATTGGACACACATGCACATGTTGAATGTGAACATTCCAAAGTCGACAGCGATATCTTCGCCACCCGCAGTGGTGAAGTAAGGCCAGTAGTGATCGTTTGGATCCTGGCCTCGCCGGATTGTGCCATCGGGCAACACGTATGCGAAGGTGTCCTGGGTTGTGACACGCGCAGAGCCCCATGCCATACCGAAATCTGCGATGGGGGAGCTGCGATATCGTAGGCGTAGGCGTTTGGTTGCGGTGTCATTCGGAGTGGTGTATAGTTCGCTGACGAGGGCAAGCGCAAGTGCGAAGTGGATTTGGAGGTTGTATCCTTCGCGTAAGATGCGTCGGCAGAGTTTTCCGCGGATCATGGGAGTTGGTGCGGTGGGCCACCATTCACTGTCATTTCCCGGTGAGATCGGCTTTCCCAGCTTGACGATCTTCGCCGAAGAGCCGTCAGGTAGCCGCATGGGGTGCGCATCTGGTACCGGCGAGTTGGTAACCTGATGCTGAAGTGCGGGGTGGATAGGAACCTCTGGCCTGAGGTGATTACCGTCGGCGCAGATAGCAAAGAACGGATACACTAAACCCAGGTCGATCCTCGACGTATTCTCTGCTCGTTGATAAATTTGTCTCATTCAAATCTTGAATAGCGTAAAATGATTAGACATACTACAGTTGGCCTTATGACTCTTCCAGTCTTTCGTTTGACATTCCGGCGAACAATATATTCTCTGCAACAAATTTGTTATCTTAGCATCCAGACTACGAAGAGGGGCCAATGGAATTTAGAGCGCGACTTACCTCCGCACACGCAGAGCACAGGCGCAGCGTCTTTTTGCTCGCACATACCGCGCATTTATCAATCTTCTGAAGGGGGAGAATTACCTCGTGCATATTTTCCGCGGTTCGACGAAAAATCGGTGGAGTTGGTGGTCAGCGTGCAAGCTGAGCTCCGCCTCTAAAGCCCAATTGGTGTTCGCCTATGTTTACACTCTCACACCGGAAGCAACCCCAAGCTCTGGCCACAGACGCATATCCACCGCTTCGCCGCCAACCACCGCCAACATCTGCAGCTGGAGCCCCCGAATCCTTAGCCACTATGTACAACGGAATTGGTCTGGTTACTCCCCGTGGCAGGTAAGAGCGCCATGAAATAGAGGATGGCGGAAGGGGCGAGGTATTGACTTTGCATTACAGTGGAACAAACGGCTACGTTGTTCGCAACCTCTCTCACCTCCGGCCACGAGAACACAACAAAAGCGATCGGGGCAATGAGTGGGATCAGGGCGCTCAGAAAGTCCGCGAGCCTGACCAGGGGATTTTAGAGCACGAGAGAAAACGAAAGGTTGAGCTACAGTGCTTGGAGCTGCAACTCGAACTTGAAGAAAAGGAGTGCGCGAATTTTGCAATACCTTGGCACCCGTTCGTTGACACTGACTTTTTAACTTTCCAGGGTACCAGAAGAAGAAATCGAGACACAGGTCTCCGCGCTACGCACCCGTCTTCTTGAGAACCTTGCCAACGTTGCGCTCCCGACTGGCAAGGCCCTCAAGGCGTCTGACTCGCACGGCATTGCGGTTGCTAAAAAGACCGAGCTGGCTAGGATGGCCAGCGCGCTTCGGACATCGTCCAACTACGTTGAGGGCGACGCTTTCAATCGCGAGAAACAGGAGCAAGACAAGTTTCTTCGTAATAAAGAGCGCGAGGAGCGGGACGCTCGGCGCGAAGAGGCTGCTCGTGCCCGCGAGAAGGAAAGAGAGAGGTATGAGGCTGAGAGGAAAGAGAGGGAGAGGCTGCGTAGGAGAGAGGAGGACAGGCTCCGGAAGGAAAAGCTTGCCAAAGAGAAAGACGAGGAAATGCGTCGTGCCCGCTCTCGCTCTCGCTCGCCTGTGCCAATGCGTAGGCGCGACTCTCCTCCCCCTCGGAGGCGCTACTCCCGCTCGCCTTCCCGCTCCCGCTCCCGTTCTCGATCTCCGGAGCCTCGTCGCCGTCCCCGCGCCTCTGACTCGCCTCCCCCACGCCAGGACAGGAACCGCAACCGCAGTCCCCCTCCCCGACGAGGCCTCAACAACAGAAGCCGGTCTCCCGGCTATGGTCCCGGTTCCTACCGTCGAAGAGTCTCACGCTCCCCGCCTCCCCGTCGTCGGGACTCACGCTCTCCCCCTCCCCGCCGTCGATTCTCGCGCTCTCCCCCACCTCGTCGCCAATCCCGCTCTCCTATCCGCCGTCGTGAAGACTCTCACTCACCCGTTCCTCCCCGCCGTCTTCCGGTTGACGACAGGTCGCCTTCCCCTCCTCCCCGTCTGCCCGTCGACGACCGCTCTCCGTCCCCTCCCCCACGTGGTCGTGCAGCTTCTCGCGGCAGCAGATCGGACTCGAGCATGGACATGTCGAGGTCGAGATCGGGAACCCCCGGGTCTAGGAGCAGGAGCAGGAGCAGGAGTTAAATGATCAAGCGTAAAGTTTTGGAAGAGAGGTGGTACCTTCAAAATTAGTTCCTTGTGTGCTGTCTCTCTGCAGCAGAGCAGTGCATGTATACATTCGTCTCTGAGCTTGGTAATTGCTTTTCTCTTCCATACATGCCTCCTACTGTGTACGAAATATTGCCTAGTGTACAAAACTCAGATACCTGCTGCCAGGCAAATTGCGTAGGGCAGTCAATGCCATGCGCATGTGCACATAAAATACGTGTATCTCGCTGCTTATCGTCTTTTCTGCCTGGAACTCCTCGCGCTGGCATCTTCATTAGTCCCAGTGGGGTCGGATATCATGGACAAGGGGAAGGTGGAACAAAAAAAATACACCGTGCGGGAGTCGAACCCGCGCCGCACCCTTGGGAAGGGTGCATGATACCGTTTCACCAACGGTGTGTTGGTAGAAGACATGAGCTCATGAAATCATCAGCGCTGAGCACCCGTGCAATATTTTTGATCTACGGTGTTATTCCAGTCTGCAAATGTGACTACATGAGACTACAAACCGCTGCTCCGCTTTCTCGCGAGTAACAACCGCCTCCGTACCTCTTCTTCCCTCTGGTGCCCTGCTGCTTGCCCCCCACGCTCCTCCGACTCGGCTGTCGCCTTCCTCTTTCCCACAGCCAGCCGCGCCCTCAGCCTGAGCTCCGCCTCCTTCTCCCGCGTTTCTCCCATCCTATCTGCTCCATTGGCGCTGGGATTCCCCCGTGCCTGACCGCTTGAAGGGAGAGGTTTGGCTGCTTCTGCTTGAAATCTCTCCTCTTCCAGCTTCGCGAGTATGCGCGCACGGAATCCAGGATCCGCGTGCGGGTCGGCGGGTGGTGAAGGGTCGTATTTCGTGCCGGGGTCACTGGCAACAATGATGGGATTGGCATGGCTTGCCAAAGACGTAGATGTCGACGTAGACACCCGACCAGGCAGAAGCATCTGTGAGCGCGACTGCTCCGTCACAGAGCTTTGCATCTGTGCGGACGCTCCAGCATCATTACGGTCGCTTTGACCTGGTATTGGCCCCGTTTCCGCGGAAACAGGATCCGACATGCGAGCCAACAGCGAAGGTAGATGCCGACCACTCCGCGTGCTCGAGCTTCCGTTAATGTGAGCACGAATAGAAGAGAGTGTGTTGACAGGCGGCCGCCCGGAAGCCCCAGCGGTAGGCATTGAGGCCATCGCGGCTCTCGCCGCCGATCCTCGGATTGAAAAGGATGAGGATGTCGCCGGGTTGGCGATGGGTGGGTGAGGCACGTCCAGGTTTGCGGGGGGGGCACTGCTGCCTTTGACACTGGCAGATGACACCGCCGGCGCGTCCTGCTCGATACCGCTCTCGGTCATTTCCAGTGGGTCCTCCCGTACACCTACGCTTTCACGCCTTCTTTTCGAGCTCCCCTCGCCGCGGTTACGATCGGTATGGCGATCCGAGCTAACGCTCCTGCGTCGTCTTGAATCTCTGGTTCTGCTCCGGCGATGACTCCCCCGGACTGTATCACTCCTCTTGCCGTCCCTATTCCTACTCCTACCGCGACTCTCATCCCGTCTTCTTGGGCTGTAATCCCGGTCCCTGTCGTATGCTTTTCCTTTGCTTCTACCGGCTCTCAGATGATCGGGACGTCGATCTTTAGCGGAGTCGCTTGATAGCGAGCGAGAAGGCGATCGGTCCCTCGGAGACCTACTCTCCGCCCTGTCAGTCCGGTGCGACGTAGTATCTCCTTCTCTTCTGTATAAAAACGCGGAATGATTATGTAAAGAGATCGACGACGAACGGGAGCGAGAGCGCGAACGAGATCGTGAGCGGGAAGGAGAGCGTGAGCGAAAACGGGAGGGGGAGGGGGAAGGGGAGCGAGAGACAGATCGCGTGTGCGATTCAGGCCGACTACGAGACCGGGTTTGCCAACGGCTAGTTACCGATTGGGCACGAGGAAGTGGAATATGTGGAGGTGTATCATACTAGGGTAAATGTAGAGTTCAGAAACAATAAAAGTCCAAGGTCGAACTAAGAGTAAGCACGCACTTGCACAACTTTATCATAAGCCGCTAGTTCATGGTATGGTGAGCGCAGGTAGGAATAGAGCTCTGAGAAGCATCATATTGTCAGCGATTGTTTTTAAACGCGCTGACATACGATTGCAGTGCCTTACCGTGCGCAAAATGCTCTGCTTTACTCCCACCCCCTCTCTGGCCCGAACTGTCCATGTCCAGAAATTCTGAAAGGACGCGAATGGCCGCTTCTCCTCGGATGTCCACTTCCTTCAACATACTAGTTATAAAGGTCGTGAGAAACTCGACGTCAAGGTTGATCCAGACCCGGAGCTCGCGGCGGATGAAAGCGGTCGCGCGAGAAATAAGCTCCGGTGAGTGAGCAAATTGGGCGGGAGTAGGCAGAGGACGGAAACGAGTGTGCCGATTGGATGCGACGTGCTGGTGGATATGCAGCTGCACCATGAGCAAAAACAGAGCGAACAAATGAAAGGCCCTCAACTTACCTTTGCGTAAAGGCCATGTCGATATACCCAACGCCTCTTCTCAATTGCCCTCTCAAGGAGCGTCGCTTCACTTTGTGCTGCTCTCTGACTTCGGCCCCATTCAGGCTCTTCTCTCCTTTGCCGTCTTGGATGACGCTGGATGGGAGGAAGAGGCGGGGGAGATGTACGAAGCGGTGGAAGATAGTATTTTTGGAAATCATACTGTGAGCGGATTTGATGAATAAGATGGGTGCCAAAGGGCGCGGAGCAGAGCGGGCACTAGTAAAGATATAGCTGAGAACTCAAATAAAATGATGGAGGAAGGGAGCCTTCTCACCTTGCGGGACTGTGCTATAAGCGCAGATAAGAATCTAGGTACTGGGAACTCAATAATTAAGCGAAGCCGAGGACCCACCTGTCCACACTAGTATACACTCGAAGCAGAAGCTATCGTGGGACTAGAGATCAAAAGTATCAGCCACCTTCCCCTCCCCCGAGCGATTGGCTCAACGAGCAAAGCTTACGCAGGCAGGTAGCACGGTTCTGTCGACCACGCCATGCAGGCAGATGATACAAGTGTCTTCTCCGGCGGATTCTGCTTCAGACTGGGCAGCTTTCGCTTCCTGTTCCGCGCTACGCACTTCCGGGGACGACTCTAGTCTGCTACACTTGGGCTCGATCGCGAGTTCTTCCATGCGCTGCCGTGGATCCCGTTACAAGGACCAGCAGATAAGGCAAGTACGTGAAGTGGCCCAGAAGGACTCAGTGCATTAGTGTTTACGTAATTTTGCTTCCGCCATTCCTTATAGTATTTGGGAGCCGGAATCAAAGACGCGCATGGAGTCAAAGGAGCGAGACTGGATTCGAACCAGTGACCTTCCTCCGCACAAGCCACCTGGCGTAACCCCCGCCACTTAGGCTATCGAGCCCTCACTATTAATTACAGGCCTTGCTTTCTGTTGGAACTTTCACGCGTCAAGTGTGCCACTTTGTTGAGGGGAGACTTCGCCCGAAGCCGATTGCCGGAATTGAAACTCAGTTTCAATTCCTCTTTTGATGTGCTTCAATCATACTCAACACCTTAGCTCTGACCATCGTCTCTGAGAGCTAAGATGGTGAGTTTTTCATGCTGTTTCTTTTCCTTTCCTTTTCTGCTTTCTCACTTAGCTACCTGTAATCTCGCGCGCCGATTGCGCCGTTGTAGTCTTCATACACTTGGCTTCCATCTCTATTTCTCTTCGAAACTCCGTGCTTGAATTTTTGCTCCGCTTTCATAGGCCCCATCTTCACCCGGTTCATGGTCTCGGATTACTTTCCTTCGACGACAAAATTCTGAATTTTAATCCAATGATTTTTCCAAGCAAAATGTAAGCAAGTAGTCAAGAAGTACGCCATGTGATTTAACATGAGTGATACAAACATATATGTGCGTGTCATACATATGTCTCGCCAGTAGTACTAATCCTCGCAATTGCCATTCGCCACTTACAGGTTGTCCGGTCCAAAACATAAAGAGTGAAAAAGGAACATATAAAAAGGTTAAACTGCGGGTATAAATGCGAAAGTTTCAAGAAATCAAGTTACATAAATGATGCCACTCACTCACCCCCCTCATCGAGAGGTCTTTGGCTGTTCCACAAGCAATCGTTTCAGCCACGGTACGTCCACGATATTGGTATCCTTAATCCAGGACTTGTCGCCCGATTCGTCAAAGTTGAAGACGTGGTTAAACTCGCTCGCAGGACGGGTGGCGTCTGCAACCGAAGCGACGATCTCGACATGCTTGGCGCCAGCAGCACAAGCTATCCGGGGTAAATTTTCGGCGGCCTGAGGGTCGCTGCTCTGCAAATTTTATCCAATAAATGTGAGGGCTTTTGGTCATAACTCTACGATACCAAAGAAACGTACCCCAGGGACCTTTCCTTCTCGCCCAGTCACAAACAATATTGACGAGTCACGCAAGGGCTTCCGTACGCTCTCGCTGTTGAGGATCTTCTTTGGCGCTTGCGAGTCTGTCCCCCACAGCGGATCCAATGTCTGCTCATGGTCCACGCCATCTAGCTTTCCCGCAGGGAGAACAAAATCGCGCCACTCTTTCGTGGGCTGCAAACGCCGATGCGAGAGATTAGGATGATTCGCAGCAATAGAAAAGCATCCTGCATGACGACGTACATGATCTATACATTCCTCGACCCATTGTGTCGACACGCATGGTACACCCAAAGCGAGTGCCATCAAATATTTGGGCGTCTGTATCGCCTGATCCGCAATACACAAGACTTCGTTCACGGCCCTCAAGCGGCCCACCCAGCGAATGCCCCCCGAGCCGCCCTCGCGCCATCTTCTGCCTTTACAGGTTTTGGATTTGAGATCCACCGAGTACAGCTTCTCCCACGAGTCAAAGACGATACCGCCGCCGAGGATGATGAGTGCGGTGAGACGCGCCTTGAGCCCATCGTTGATACAGGTGTCGTTGGCGGTGTTGTTGGGCTGGGTTGGCGAGCCTTTCGGACGAAGCGTTATAACGAAGGCTTTTCGAGCAAAGGGTCGGGCTCGGCGCTCCGAGGTGGAAAAGAGAGGAAAAGAGGTTGGGCTGGCGGGGTCGAAGTTGAGGTTTACACCCGATTCTGATGGTGCGTTTGCGAGTGGCTGCCGAGGTGCGCGCTTCGACCGGCGCTTTTTCTCGCGAACGGTGATGTTTTCAGCAAGTTGGGGCTGGGGCTGTGGTTGCGAAGCGCCCGTAGAGGTCGAGCTCGAGGTGGCAAATTTTGTTTTCTTCGGAGGGCTCAGCTCCAGCGGAAGAGGGACCTGTTTGCGCTTGCCGAAAAATTCGCGGGCAGAAGGCGCGGTGGCTACGGTAGGCGAAACCTCCGAGGGTGATACCAGGCGATCCACATCATTGCCCACGACCACGTCCAAATCTATATCAGCACTCAAATCGACTTCCATATCACCGGTGGGATTTTGCTTCGCGGGTAGTTCGTGGGGTTCGGAGCCACCCGATTGTACGAGCGGCAATTCGTCCGGCACAGGCGAGGTCGTCTGCACACCAATGTCGCGCCGTTCTGGCACTGCGAAACCGCTTGCTCGTCGATCCAACACCCGAGCCCTCAAGCCGCCCTTCTTGAACGTCAGCGAGACCTTGTCCAGCCGGCGTCCTCTCCACACGATCTTCAACTTCCTCCGCTGAGCGCACGAGGAGGATTTTCTACCGCCTCTAATCTTGTCGTTGTCTGCGTCGGTCTCAATGTCGAAGCTGCAGTGAATCGACGCCTCCTGTATGGATGGAGCGAGAGAACAAGCGTTGTCAGCCTCTGCGCTATCCTCGAGAAGCTCTACATGTTGCTCGTGAACTTCTCTTCCCTTCCCCTTCCCCTTCGCCCTCTCAAGCCTCCGCCGCTCGCGCATCTCTAACCATTCTTGCTGACCATTGGGCGGAGTGAAATCATCTATGAATCCAGAGCTGTCCAGCTCCGCGGGCGAATCCACTTGAACAGCAGGAGTGGATGGCAGAACATCATGCAACGGACTGAGGGAAGAAGTCATTCCAGGGAACGCGGGCGACTCTTTCCTGACAGGCCGAGGACGATCGGAAAACAAGGAGCTCGGCACGTGATTCTGGCCACCTTCTCCGGTCTCGAAGTTTGAGGCCGATATAGGCGGAGGAACATAGTCTGGCGCGAGTGGTGATAGCGAGAGAACGAATGAATCGTCTTGTTGGCCAAACCCATAGTTGGCTATGGGCGAGAATGCCGGTGATGCATATTGTAGTCTGGGATCGTCACTCAGCGATGAATTGATCGATAGCTCGTACATGTCGCGAGACAGAGCACGAGCTAGTAATGAGGAGCGCTCTGGCTCGGAAGTCTGAGAGCTCGAATGCATGGAAGATGGTGTTGACATGATATGGGCGTTGGGCGAGAAGGTGAGAGATAGCGCGTCGCAGGGGGGAAGCGCGCATATGCTCTAGCGCAGGTGATTCATATAACAGCGCGACGGCGATGGTGGTCTAGATACCCAATCACCCAAGAAAAGCAGCCAACACGATGGGAAAGCGATGAGAAGAATAATGAGTTCCTTTTGCGGGATCCCTTTGGCGCAGTTATGCAGCGTGTCACTTGATCAGGAGATTAAGTACGCGCCAATCACGTATGAAAGGAGAAGCGGCACGTTTTCCCACCCACCCTCACCACACCTTTTCTGCCATATATGGGAATAGCTGGCGAGACGAGGCGGTGGCGTGGGTTCGGAGGCCGCGAACACGCAGCGCGCCAGCGCTGGGCAGCTGCCCGAGCAAGCCCTTAACCACTTGCCTCGTGGCGAAGATATCCCGCTTCTTGGGGAGATAAAAGCAAACATGAGGACTAGCAATAGATTCGCGTTAGTTTGGGAGTTTTTGTTGGCCGCCATAGGGGTGTTGAGTCGCGTCGCCTTTCCCAGGACCGTGGACGCTGCAGCAAGCGCGCGTGCCACGTCGCACAATTTAAAGGGCGCCGACTGTCGGGATTACATAATCACCGACGGGTCCATTGTCCGTCGCTTTTCTCCGAGATCGGGACAAAAGATTGGGATAAAAGCGCGTTCGACTCGAGTCACTCCTATAGTTTTAGGGAGCCAGCGACAACTCGGGCCCGCTCCGCCTTTGCTTTCTGGGTCATCTCATCCTGTACGTCGATCGGCTGTTGTACCGTTTCCGGCTTGGGTTGATCGTTGTCTGTCGGTGCGGCAGCAGCAGACTCCACCGTTGTGTCCTTCGCGCCGTCCGTTGGGGCCGGCGGCGGTGCGAGGATGGTTTGGCAGTGGTTGACTAGCGACTGTGGTGGAAACGTCAATATGCCAGTCTTGAGGAAAAGCGGGGGTGATAATATTAATAACGTTGCTACGGACCTTTCGCGCTCCGCCTTGTATACTCTGGACATACTTCAATGCGTACTGGAAATATGAATCTGGAACCTGCCATACGAGAAATGAAAATGGCGCTTATTGTCGTGTGCTCGTTGATGCCTAGGCGGAAAGACAACTACTAACCGCGTTTGCGTCGCAGATATTCCGCATAATCCAATTCTGTCGGGCTTTGTTAAACTTCCATATGCCAGAGGACGGATCTTCGCGCGACGCATCATATGAGATAACATACGAGAGGGCTACAAAAAGATGGGCTGGCAGTCAGACGCTGCAGGAGGAAACATTTGGTTGAGTATCACTCTTACCTTTACGACCTTGCTCGCTCAGACTCTCGTCTTTCTCGGGGTTAGGATATTCGCTACCTCCCTTTTTATTCTTTTTGTGCTTCTTCACCTTGGCTCTGCTCTCCCCGGGCACCGGATCGTCAGGCCCCTTTCCTTCAGCCTCGCCCACCTCTTCCTCGGCGCGCGCTCTCGTCTTTCGTTTTTTCTTCTTTGTTGTTCCCTCTGGTGCATCCTTGGCAGCGTCAGCCATCGCCAAGTCCCCACTCTCATCCGCCTCCGGTAGCTCCTTGGATTTTTTCTTCTTTTTGCGAGGTTTTTCGTCGGTGGGCGCGTCGCCTTCAGCCTCGACCTCCCCATCCTCAGCTCTATCCTTTTTCGCTTTTTTCTTCTTCTTGGGCTCCTTTGCCTCGCCCTCGTCCTTCACGAGTTGCCCCTCCTCGCTCTCGATCATACCCCTTCTCTTCTTCCTCTTTTCCTCCTTTCCGTCGATGGTGCCATCGACCAGCGAAATGGCGTCCACCTTATCGCGTGCGCGCTTCTTGGTACCCTTCTCCTTCTTGCGCTGCTCTCCCTGTTCGATTATAGCCGACATGAACTCTGGATAATTGGCCGCAGGCACCATTATGGCGCGAGAGTGTGCTAGTATGACGGGCTGGGGCCGGTTTGGCGTCCAAGCGCAAGCGGGCGAGGTAAAATGAGCCTATATAGCTCGTCTAGGCCAATTGTTCAAGCTCGAGGCTACTCGATCGCGGTGGTCGGGAAAGTGGAGGTGAAGCAAAGATGGTCGGGAAATGAAAAAGATTTGCGGAATTTGAAGCCGGTTCCTGGCGCACGCCGCTGCTGCTCGCAGGCTTGCAGCGATAAGCTGCATCGACATCCACAGATGTCAGGATCCACGGATATTGTGGCGGCGCCTTGCTTAGACTCTACGACACTTAGCCTATCCAGCTGCCAAGCACCTCCGGAACGAATACACGCATTCCTTGGTTGTGAGTATTGTTGGTATCCTCGCAGGTAGATGTCTCGGCGACTGCCCAATGGAGCCGCGAAGTGCTCTACATTTCAGGGTGCCGAGTAACTATAGTCGAGTACTATGTTGAGCGGTGATCCCTTTTCCTGCTTGCTTGTCCACTACATACGTCACAAGACTTATCGGCCCCTTCTGACACCATCCTCGAGGCTATTGGCGTGCTTTGATCGCACCGTCATCTAACAGGGACTCCACCCTCGTTCTCGTACATCCGGACATGTACATCGCTTATCCGGAGCGCCATGTAAATCCATGGCTCGATACCCATGGATGTCCATGTCTACGAGAACTTAGATAACAGTCACCTTTTGCTCTGAACCTGGATTTTCTCACCCGCCTCCCTTCCCTTCCCGCCTTCCTTTACCTCTGGATAACTGGGACACGCTTTTATGAGTGCTGTTGAGCATAAACACAATCCCGAGCTCTCTGTGGAGGAAGGTACCCGTGATGTTGACATTGCTGATATCGACATCCTCAACAAGGGCGGCGCCCCCATCGAAACCATTAGCCCTTTGGGCTATGAGGTGATCACACTGGCTGCTCTTGACGCGGGTCGTACTGCAGCTTACCTCTGGGATGCTGCATAGGTTGGAGTCATCTCAGGCTTCTTCTTGAACATCTCCCAGATGATTGGGACGGGTGTTTTCAGCACTCCAGGCTCTATCTTGAACTCTGTCGGCAGCGTAGGATTCAGTCTGATCGCTTGGGTTATCGGTACGCCAACCTCGGCAAACCCGCCACGCCCCCTACGACCGAGTCTCTTTACCTTATCCTTTGTGCATAGGCACCCTGATCGCCTTTTCCGGCCTGAGTCTCTACACCGAGCTAGCCTCGATGTTTCCCAATCGATCTGGAGCCGAAGTTGTGTACCTCGAGCAAGCATACTTGAAGCCTCGCTTCCTATTTCCGACCACATTTGCCGTCATCACGGTCTTGCTATCCTTCTCTGCAACAAATGCGATAGGTAGCCTCTTTTGCTCGACTTCGAAAGAAGCGTGTCTGATTCATTGCTTTTGCTCAGTTTTCGCGCAATACGTGTTGTCCGCAGCAGGACAAGAGCAGACGAGGTGGAATGTGAGAGGAATCGCGTGTGGCGTCATAACATTTGCCATCCTCAGTACGGAGTGTCTCTTGTGCCCACCTCGTGAGCGTGTACTGACGATCATGTATACGCACAGCGTCTGGCCTATCAACCAAGTGGTCTCTTCGATTCGTAAACGTAGTGAGCTGTGTCAAGGTTATCACCCTTTTATTTGTTGTCGTCACTGGATGGGTGGTCTTGGCCGGGGGGACTCGAATCACCGATCCCCATGCAAACTTTCGAGACGGATTCGCCGGGACCACGAGTAATGGGAACGGGATCGCTACAGGTACGTCACACTTTGACTATCAGATGGCAGTGTATAAATGAGCTATATTTATTTCATTCAAGCGCTGGTTAAAGTCAACTTCGCTTTTACCGGATGGTCCAATGCCAATAATGTGCGAATCGCTCAAGCTAGTGCCCTTTCGAGCTGACTCAGTTTATTTCTAGGTCATGGGAGAGATGCGCGACCCTGTGAAAGTCGTAAAGCGAGCAGGTCTGTTCACATAGGCGTTACATTGAGCTGTTCAGATTTGCTTGCATTAAACACTATGTCCCGTCATAGGTTATGGTGCTCTTACACTGGTGTCCTTCCTATACTTTTTTGCAAACATTGCGTGCGTGTACCACTCTCCCCTTTTTGGGTACTACCTCCTTACGACTTAGATGCACAGATATTTCGCGGCGGTACCCAAGGCCGACATCGCGAAATCTGGCCAGCTCGTCGCAGCTCTCTTCTTCAGAAATGTGTTCGGAGATCGCGCAGCGGTCAAAGTGCTGCCGTCACTCATTGCCAGTTAGTCTTTTTACATACTTCAGCGCGCATGTTGGACCTACTACCAAATGCTTTAATCTTCTTTTAGTATCGGCGCTGGGGAATATCTATGCAGTGTGTATTTGCTATTGCTTTTCAACCAAGGCCCCCATCTTAAAATATGGAACGCATGAATAGGTGATTATCGGGCAAGCACGTATGCTGCGGGAGGTCGGAAGGCAGGGTGTGCTACCCTTTCCCAAGCTCTGGGCGTCGTCCAAGTGAGTTTTCATATTTGTGCTATCAAGATTACTATTGACTGTGAGACAAATCATCATCCAGACCCTTCGGGACACCTTTCTTTCCTATGTGGGTCTTTTTATCTCGCTTCGAGTGATTGAGGGCGCCCGGTTTTATCGTGATATTTGCCACTGTATAGGATCGTGAAATGGGTATGCTTTTCTTACATGCACATTGAGTGGTAGGCCGTTTCTAATGCCTTGTCGAAGGTCCTCAGCATTATCGTGACCATTGCACCGCCGCCTGGGTATGTAAACGCATACAGATGATTACATCAAGTCGTATATCACTTACATAATCCACAGCGACGCCTTCAACTTTCTCGTTGATCTCTCTTCCTACCCATCGCTTGTGTTTGCATTTGCTACAACCGTGGGTGTATTTATACTGAGACGGCGGAGAAAGAGGCAGGGAGAACCGCCCGCGCCCTTTAAAGCATGGGACATTCTTTTGGTGTTCTACGCTTTGGTCTCGATTTTCCTCCTCATTATGCCCTGGTAAGTAGATTGCCCTGCGGCTCACGGTCTTTAAAGCAAGCGAATCAATGACACGTCGCCTTCATCAGGTACCCTCCGGCCGGCGGACGGTATGGCGGAGACGTCAGTTTCTGGTATGCCACGTAAGCATGCTTCCATTATCCTATCTTTTCGTCACCACATCTAAACACATTAAATGCGTGTGGACAGGTACTGTGTGGTAGGAATCGGAATCCTCGTCGTCTGCGGGCTCTACTATTGGCTGTGGATCATCCTCCTCCCGAAATGGCGAGGATACGTGATCGAGGAGCAAGCGGTGGAGTTATCTGATGGAGCCTGGACGAAAGTGCTCGTAAGAAGGTATCACGGTGAGGCTAGCAATACTGATGTTGGTGCCAGCGACGAAGGTCGAGAAAGTCCACAAGGGGAGAAGCAGAAGGGGGATTCGGGGGTAGTTGTGGAGGCGAAGCCGTAGGCGCTTGAGCACTTAGGTCTCAGGCCTGAGTCCTCGTCGGCCAGAGCCCATTAATGTTTTTCTTTGCTGTAGGGTAGTCATGGCTAGCTCCTCGCTCGGAATGAAACGCGTTATAATGATGTTACGTAAGCTGATAAACATGTCCGCGACGCGTGCGGAGTCTGAAAAGAAACCTTCGCGCCTCGTCGCCCAACCATCAGAGACTTCTGATGTGTCGAAACCCCGCCGGCTGAATCAAATATTCCCGGTATCACTTGTGGAGATTTGTGGGGTTCCGCAGCGGCACATCGTTGGGCACGCCCACTTTCGACCGACTGAACTCTGAAATTTTGATGGATGGAGTCGCTAAAACCAGTTAGGTACACGGAGTGATGGAGCACGCGGGTGTCAGTTCCTGGCACATGGATCACGCGCGGACGGGCCAATGAGTGGCAAGCACGCGACGCAGCATTCAGTGCGTGGCTGGGCTTATCTTCACGATTCGGATTAATACCAAGCCTCTGGCTGCTGTGCCTCCGAGACGACCCTCTTCGTGATCAAGACCTTCGCTCTTGCTTGTCGGCCGCGGTTCTCTTCGATTTCGATGGCATCCAAGTCTCAGGAGGATATCAAAACTCCTGGAAACGCGGAGGCTCAGTCTGTCCATTCTACGACCGATGTAAATGTCCTTAATGAGGGTGGTGCACCCGTCGAAGTCATTAGCCCGCTTGGTTATGAGGTGCGCGACCTCCATCTGGCAGTTGCTTTCTCAGCTGTATATCCCACATGATAGGTCGGCTTTGTGTCGGGTTTTTTCTTGAATGTCTCTGAGATGATCGGAACCGGAGTATTTAGTACTCCAGGAGCTATCTTGAAGTCCGTCGGAAGCGTAGGATTCAGCCTTGTCGCATGGGCTATTGGTACGCCGATGAGTTTTATCATTGTAAAAATCGTTAGATGCTAATGTTGTAACCAGGCACTCTCATCGCCTTCTCTGGTCTTACTCTTTACACTGAGCTCGCTTCGATGTTCCCAAACCGTTCTGGAGCGGAAGTGGTTTACTTAGAGCAAGCTTATCCAAAACCGCGGTTTCTGTTCCCTACGACTTTTGCAGTCATTTCTGTTCTTCTTTCATATACCGCGACAAATGCTATCGGTGATTTATCAGCGATTTCATTAAGTATCTTGCCGGCCTAATGTGCACCCTTTATTCTCAGTTTTCGCACAGTATATTCTCTCTGCGGCGGGTCAGGAATCTACCAGATGGAATACGAGAGGAATTGCTTGTGGTGTAATCACTTTTGTTATCTTTAGTGAGTACTGTCCCCTTCTTTCCCCATCCCGCGTCGAGACTCTCATGCACAGATCTATCCTACCATTCTAGCGTCCGCGCTTTCTACAAAATGGTCACTGCGTTTTGTCAACGTTGTCAGCTTTGTCAAGGTCGTCACCTTGCTCTTTATCGTGATCACCGGGTGGGTTGTCCTTGCTGGAGGAACTCGGGTTTCGGATCCGCATGCGAATTTCAGACACGGATTCTCTGGGACTTCGAGTAATGGGAATGGTATTGCCACAGGTAAAGATCAGATCGTGCCTTTTGACACTCAAATCGGCTCTAAAATCCATCTTAGCCATCGTCAAAGTCAATTTTGCGTTTTCCGGGTGGTCAAACGCTATCAACGTAAAGTCATATCGTCGTAGTGTTGAGACACGCTTGGCATTAATATCACTTCTGGCATAGGTAATGGGAGAAATGCGCGACCCGGTCAAAACCGTCAAGCGAGCAGGTCCGCTGATCGCATAATTCATCTTGATTTCAATACACGTTTGCTCATGATCGCTGTGTGCTTTTGTTAGGTTATGGCGCGCTTGGACTGGTTTCGTTCCTATATTTCTTTGCAAATATCGCGTTCGTCCAAGCTCTTACTTGTCTGTTCATTATCAAGCTGCCTTAACGTACGTTTTTTGAATAGGTATTTTGCGGCGGTCCCCAGGGCCGATATTGCTAATTCCGGCCAACTGGTCGCAGCGCTGTTCTTCAAAAATGTTTTTGGGGACCACGCCGCCGCCAAAGTTCTTCCGCTACTAATCGCCAGTTCGTCTGTTTCTCAGAGCTTCCCTGATACATGTTTATGAAATTTGTTCATATCCTACAGTATCAGCGCTGGGTAATCTCTACGGTGTACGTCTCTACACGACTACCTACGAAGCAATTTTATTGATGTTAGCTTGGCTGGGCCCAGTCGACCATTGGACAGGCTCGTATCCTTCGAGAAATCGGTCGGCAGGGCGTACTGCCTTACCCGAAGTTGTGGGCGTCATCCAAGTAAATACAATCCACTACTCGCGCCACAAAATGCGCTAATTGACGTGCGTGATTCGTTTGAAGACCATTTGGAACGCCCTTCTTTCCGATGTGCGTGTTAACTTGATATTGCTGTAATCCGTGACTAACATAATTTTGACATGAACCCGCAGGCTTGTGAAATGGGTGAGTTCTAATTCCGGAAATTGCCCCAGAGCATATTAATCGCATGTCACGACAGGTCCTCAGCCTTATCGTTATCGTCGCGCCGCCGCCGGGGTAAGCATCCAGCCCCTGCACCCCATCGATAATTTGAACATCTCTCAGACCCCAGCTTTTTAATTTACAGCGATGCGTTCAATTTTCTCCTCGATCTAGCTTCTTACCCCTCGCTCGTATTTGCATTTGCTATTACAGTGGGTGTGTGGATTCTGCGACGGCGAAGGCAGAAGCAGGGATTGCCGCCTGCGCCGTTCAGAGCATGGAATGTTCTATTAGTATTTTACGCGCTGATCTCCATTTTCTTACTGGTCATGCCGTGGTGGGTGTTCAGAGTTTGTGGGTATCGGAAGCGTGTGGCTGATTTGTGTGGATAGGTATCCTCCAAGCTCCGGCCGGGATGGCGGGGACGTTAGTTTCTGGTATGCGACGTGAGTGACATTCATCCCTCTCTCGAGATCTTCTCTCACTAGTTTGCCCTTTCGGACATAGATACTGCGTCGTGGGCATTGCCATCCTCGGTATATGCGGCATCTACTACTGGGTTTGGATTGTCTTGCTACCTCGCTGGCGCGGATACACCATTGAAGAGGAGGCTGTCCAGCTGTCTGATGGGGCGTGGACGAATATCCTTGTGCGGCGGTACCACGACGAGGCTGGTGGGGGAGTCGCCGCGGAACTTCCACATGTTCTTCCCCGGATCGATTTTGAGGAGAACGAGCACGAGAAAAAATAAGAAGATGTAACGAAGTTGACGATGATACCACATGTATTTTTCCTTGTTTTTCTTTGGGTGATGATCTAATGATTAGGTGTGGCCAATTTTGGGCTGGTTGGCTAGATTTTCGTGAATTTTTTGACTTGTACTTTGCCCTCCCCGAATCCGCTTCTTTGTTAAAGCCTATAGCCTGTGATACGGAGGTGAGTGTTGATTGAGGGCGACGCCTTCTAAGAATAGCCGATCGGTCCCTGGACCGGCCATTCTCATGTCGTTATGTCATCAACGGCTTTATTCGGACTTCCAAGCCAAGGAGAGCGTGCCAGGCTGCCAGCCAGGTTTTCACGCCAACATATCCCCTTGCACGCACGGACGACGTGTAGCTTGCTCCCTGATATCCCCTGCCAACAGCGCCAACACTACATCACAGAAAATGGCTACGGCATTGCGACGCGCGGCCGCTCAAACTCTCAAAATTGGTATGATACCCGCAGATGGAATTGGACACGAAGTTCTGCCTGTTCGTCAGCCATTCTTGCTCATTTTACTCTCCCCGGCGTCAGCCTTGTTCACATCCATGCAACCCATAGGCCGCTCGCGCCGTCCTTTTAGCTCTCGGATCGTCCATTCCCAAACCGGAATTCATAGACCTCAATGCTGGATTTGAGTATTTCACACGCACGGGCACTGCTTTGCCCGAAGAGACTATTCGGTACATAATCATATCAAAATTGTGAAAGAATTGGGCATTATTGAAACGAGTACGAGGACAGAGTCCTGACGGAGGAGTGCAACGGTGCCATGTTCGGTGCTGTCAGGTGAGCAATCCGAAGAGTTAATTATTATATGAATAGCTCAATCTCATGATTTTGTAGCTCTCCATCGCGACGAGTTGCCGGGTATTCTTCTCCAATTGTTGCGCTACGGAAAAAGCTGGACCTCTATGCCAATATAAGACCGGTCGCTTCTGTATGCCTATAAGCTCTCGCGTATGCTATCCACCTATCTTACTCACGATATTTCGGATCGGAACAGGTCTCTGGCACACCAGGATCTGACGTTGATATGGTCGTAGTGCGAGAGAATACCGAGTGTCTCGTCCGTCTCTCCACTACCCACGCACATGTTGAAGTAGCTGATATTCGGGATTACGCAGTATATCAAAGAGGAAACTCAGATTATGACACCAAATGGAAAAGAAGCCCGCGCAACGCGCCTCATCACCGAGCGCGCGTCACGTCGCATTGGCAAAATGGCTTTTGAGACGGCCTTATCACGTGGGAAGCAAAACGTACGTCCTTATCTTGTTCAGTTTATCGAGATGAGCTTTGTCCAACGGTTGGGCCTAGCCGGTCTTGACGATCGTTCATAAATCAAACGTGCTGTCCGTGACGGATGGTCTCTTCCGAGAAACAGTGCGAGGTGTGCCACAGTTGGAAGAAGTTCAAGGAAGGTATGATGGTGTGAAGATCGAGGAGCAGTTGGTAGATAGCATGGTCTATAGGTGACTGCAGCTCTTTCTATTCCTCTTTTCAGATATCACTGATGCTCACGGCTTTGTATAGGATGTATCGCGAACCAGCGTGAGTTGACTTGTGCTTCCCAACGAGGTTGTTTGCTTAGCCATAATTTCAGGACCTTTGACGTCGCAGTAGCACCAAACATGTACGGTGACATCATCTCGTGAGCCCTACTACTCGTACCCACCGGGAGATTGAGGTTGTGACGGTACTCGACTATCGCAGCGACGCAGCAGCTGCCTTGGTAGGCTCTCTGGGCCTCGTCCCATCCGTCAACGCTGGGGATAACTTCGTCATGGGCGAACCGTACGTTGAACATGCTCCTTTTGTTTAAAAATCTACTACTGAGCATTTCTGAATACACTCAGCGTGCACGGCTCAGCCCCAGACATCGCAGGAAAGGGGATTGCCAACCCTATCGCTGCTATCCGGTAACTTTGGCAGCCATCATACGCTCTGGATGCAGATCAATAACGCCTTAATTACCCCGCAGCTCTGCCTCGCTCCTCCTCACCCACCTTGGCCACCTCGAGCCAGCACAGAAAATCAACGATGCGGTTGATGCGGTTCTCCGCGAAGGTAAAGTACTGACGCCAGATCTAGGAGGGAGGAGCCGAACCCAGGAGGTCTTGGATGAGGTTTTGAAGAAGATGTAGTTGGATAGACAGCGTGGGAACCATCTAGTAAGGAAGTATGATACCGGTATGCATTTCAGTGAGCATATACTCGTCACGCCTTTGGACATATGATTCTATGGCAGAGCTATACCTCTCGATTCGATAGCTTCTCAGTTGCGGCTCATGGGCTTGTTTGCATCGAGAGTTCTTGGATCTCTTTTTACGCTTGCGGAAAAACCAGCTGTTGAAGTTCTTTTTTAGCGATATCAGCGTCTAATTGGCAGCGTCCCTTTACCGATGCCTCCATATAACGCTGGTTTTACAAAGGCATCGCGAGGCCTCTTATTCCTGTTCTGCGTAATGCGACTGGCATACAGACGCTCACCTTAAGGGGTGGCACACTCGTAGCATTCCCAAAGCCTGAGCCAAAATGGCGGGGAATAAGTAGCCTCGAGACAACAAGACGGCGAGATGCCTGAGAATTTCGACAGTCGTCTTTTACCAAGCCAAAAAACTCTCCAATCCGACTTGTTGACCTACGTATACCCGCGGTGTCAGCTGGTGCGTGTATTATAAAAAAAACTATTCAGTGTGCCTGACTCGAGTCCTTGAGCTGAGTCGAGTTGAGCTGCTGAATAATAAACGGTTCGCGAACCGCTTGAGTAAACCCTCCATCGTTCGATCACCCCCTGTCAGTGTTATCGCGTCCTCCCCGCTTCCGGCCCCATCACTCAGAATCTCTGCCTTGTATTTTAAAGGTACGTTGTTTCTCTTCGCGCCTACATGTACGAACAATAAACCTCATGACCTGCTAGCCTCTATGTCAGTATCTGGTTTCACTGTTCTTGCCGATGACCGCCCCAAATCTTTGCCGTCTCGCAAGGAAATTGTGGCTTTATGCGATGAGACTGGGTACGACCGCACCGGAATCCCCTTTCGTAACGAGCCTTCCGAGCCTGTCGTGGCCTGGATAAAATATGGTCCGAACGTCACCATGGATGAGGCATACACCCAGGACTGGGTTGCAAAGTTCCTTAACGCTGAGCCAGAGGCCGACGTAACAGCCCCTCGCGTCTACATGGCTTTTACGGACACTCGCGGCATCGGCTTCATCGTCATGGAATTCGTTGACGCACCAGACTGCACCAGTCGAGACGCCAAGCTGGTAGCACCGGCTGTTAAGAAGCTCATTAGCATCAGAGGTCCAAGCCCTGCGCCCGGACACGTCGGCGGAGGTCACGTCGTCCATACCTTTTTCGTCGACGACCGGACGGCTCCTTTCCCGTATGAGACGGTGAAAGAGCTCGAGGAACATATCAACGGCGTAAGTGAGCGCTCCTTTTCCTAGTGTGCCTAGATGGCTTACGGCCACGGTAGATTCTCAAATACAAGGGCGACCCTAGACGGGTTGACCTGGTGGCCGATGCGCGCAATGGACTGTTTCTTTGCCCATGGGACATTCACCCGGGCAACTTCAAGAAGGTCGGTCATAAGATAGTGGCACTGGACTTTCGCGGCACATGCTTCCTCCCTCCCTCGTTTTTCGCCGTCGCAATGGAGCTGGCAGATAAACACTTCATTCAGAGGGTAGCCAGACGCGTCGCGTATCCAAAATCGGACGACGTCGCGGCGATGGTGTCCGCACATTATTACCTAGTTCCCTTCGGAAGAAACGACTTAGGTTAGCACAAAAGCTTTTCATTTTACCTAGACTTCAAAAACTGGACAGGAATTCCGCGCAGTTGCCGGGGGCGCAAGGGACCGTACGTATGGTCGCCCGCATGATCTACTGTCACCATGCGTTCTGCTACATGCCATCACTCCATCTTGGCTGTAATTTTACAATCACGACGATCGTTGTCATCAAAGAGCTCGTTCTAAATGTAAGATAGCTATCTTCTCTAATAATACTGCATGAATGGATTTGGTGTCCAAGGCAAGTCCGCGTGCTTCACGAATCGCTTTTTAGCCCCTCCCTCACTTAGCTTGTGGGAGATGCATGGATAGTAGTGCACGAGGGTGTGTACGGTCAAGGAATATAAGAGCCCTAGTGCACGTAACAAGGCTTGAATAGGAGCGGGGGATGAAAGGGTGCGAAGAGTAGAATGAATTCGTCAAAATTTCACCACCTAAAGTACAAGTGGGTTCATCGAGATTCAATGATGGCTTTGGAAAGTAGTTGTCGTTGGCTGCGAAGCGCCGAAGTCTGTTAACGAAGCGCACGTTAGTTGGAACATCATCTATTTAGAGCGCCTACGCTTACAATCTCCTCTGTCGTGTAAGCGCTGTCGCGGCCTTACTGCATTCCAGCAGCGCGAAGGCCGTCGTCAATACCTGTCCTGATACTTGACTTCCCTTCTCTCACTTCTTGTACCCGCGAGTAAACCTCCTGATCTATCGCCTCATAGCAAACGGGACAAATAGAGAGAATGAGATTGAAGGACATCCAGTATTCGGCGAAATCACGGACGACATCCCAAATTTGAGGAGGGCATGATTTGGGGGCTACCACTGCCAGATCGGCAACATCCTTTTTGGCTTGGCGACATTTGACATACCCTCCTTTGCTCCAACCCTCGAACGGTGGATTAAGGATTTGTTTTCCATTCTCGAAACGTGCGAGTGTCCACAGTAACACCCACGCAAACGACTCCGAGTCGTGCCGGTAGAGGTGTTTCAGCTCACCGTGCCGTCCGTTGTCAGCGAGTAGCCCCAGTGGCATGAACGGCATGGTCCCCGTGCGCTCTGTTTTCAGAGACGCATCGGACGTGTCCGCAATGGTGGCGAGATCCCAGTCGATTAGGATGCCCTCGCTGTCGCTGTTGTACATGAGATTGTTGGGGCTGATATCGCGATGGCGCGCACCAAGGCGCCAGAGGAGATAGTGACCTTAAGTGGGCGCGTTAACGGGTGTTTGATACAAGCTCAAGCTATCATGAACATACACTCACAATCATAGCATTCCCAAAATCTGAGCCAAAATGGTTCTGGGTCCAGCGCTGTAATGGGAAAGAGCCTCGAAACAACAAGGAGGCGGGATACTTGAGAATCTCGATAGTTATCTTTCGACAAGCCAAGAAGCCCTCTGATTCGAATCCTCGACGTATCCGCCATCGCCTGCTTGACGATATCTGCTTCATTCCATCGTGATTCTTCGGGCCAAGATATCTTCATACGAAGCCCGTCATGTTTGGCATTAATGACCCAGGTGTCTCGACGGCGCAAGGAGTAACGCCCCCGCACCACGCCAGGCTGGTCAATATGAACCGGGAACGGCTGATTCATGTGCTGGAGGCAGGGAATGAGTGCGGCACGCACACAGTCAGCCCTAATAGCAGGGCACTTTCTCCGAACCAGATCAGCGCGGTCGCAGGATGGGAGGAAAAAGAAGGAAATGAGACGGGATCTTAATGAAAGTGATTGATAGTACCTCGGAGTCGGAGGTACGCTTGCGATATGAATTCGAACTTTGTCCTCGCAAATTCATGGCTTCAGATAAGGCTCGCTAGGGAAGAGGGTGGCGATTGAAGCGAATGCTAAGGTGGCAATTAAATATTAGTGGGTCGTTAAAAAAAACGCACGTATATGAGCTGAAGCGTTTTGAATCGGATCCCATGGAATCCTGGGCACCATGAACTTGAAACTCGGGGTCCAGACGCCGGATCTCACTAACTTGTAAGTACTTGATTCCGAAGTCCGCTTACAGACTCCGCACAAGAAAGTGACGCGAGGAATATTGATATTGTCATCGGCGTCTGCTCAGCGATGTCGATATCTGTCTAAAGTGGCTTGTCTGCTCGGTGCTGGTAGCTGAATGCCCTGAAGTTTAACTGTTGCTAGCTTGTATCTTGCTTTTTTTTTTTCGCAGGATGCAGCTTCCCCATCAGCGAACATTCGCATGACTGCCAATCTGCGGCCTGCCACTTCTGGACGTTTGGCTTCTCAAGAAACACGTTTTTGGCGCACTCTTCTCAGCTCCCACTCACCTCTGCGCTTGTTGGAGTGCACCTCTTTCGTTCTTTGTCTCCACAATGATTGCGACTCCTAACATCCCCCAAATCTCAGGCTTGAGCTTTGAAGCCCAAGATAAAATTGTGAGTGCTTCGCCAAGTGCCTATTTACTTATTGATGTAGTGACATTGTTCTGCAATTGCTGAAGCTCGACAATTCCAAATTGCTGTACGGGTTTGTTTTAAACGAAGATGGCCCTGTGACCTCCACCCATCGAGTCGCGCAATTTAAAGACCCTGCTTCCCAGACTCTGCTCTATTCCCCCGAAGAGACGTCGGGCGAGATCGAGGTCTTTTCTACGCAGTCAAAACCCGACCTTGCGTATATTCGAAAGGGCTGGAGCGAGAGGGCCGCTATGAGCCGACAGTCTGCTACCCTCGTCACACCTGGCGAACATCGTATTCCTACCATGGATAAAATGGATGCGCACGCTCTGCACCTTTTTGGAAGATTCCAAGTTCCATGCGCCACGTTCCACATTGAACCCGAAGATCTCATGCCGAGCGAGAGCTTTAGGCGGGCTGTCGCTGCTGCTTTACTCCAGCCGAATGAAACGGCCAAGTTTCACGAGCTTCAAAATACACTGTCGAAGTTTGGTCATGTGCTCGCCACGCGACTCGAGATGGGACTTTCGCTCTGTACGACGCGGAAAATACCATTCAAATCGATTGTGAGACCACCGCTCCCACCTATTTCATCCAATTTGTGACCTGTGGCTCTCTAGGAAGACCAAATCCTTCAAGAAGGGGAAATGAAGGTCCAGTTTCTTGAGCTTCTGCACAGCGCAGTGAAGAATCCCAGCGCGTCGACCGAGAAGATTAACGTTTACACTCGAGTCCGGTCTTTTCCAGTTTCCCGATCACCGAGCCTGGACTAATACCATCATTTTCAACTCGCAATAGGGAGGCAATCCGGGCGTCTTGCCTGGCTTGGATATAATATCCTGGCTGTCCACTGTCCAAGATCCGACGAATTGGATGGTCATCGGGGTTTCATCTGTTGTTCCAACAATCTCGATTCTAGACGAACCGCTGAGGTCCTCAGTCCAAGCTCTCATCGCTTCAGCCCACTCCATGCAACTTTTACAGCCTCCACCGATTTTTCATCTTCCGCATCGTTTTACGCAGAGGTATGAGCTCTTATTAGTCTGCTGCACGTTTTTCGAGATGACACCAATCTTAGGTGCGCGGGGGCGGAACCCGTGGGGCTCATGGAGGCACCTCTAGACATCCGACTGAGCAAATCGTTTACCATCTCGGCATGGGTTCGCCGTGGTGACCGTCGATCTGACCAATTCTGCTACCTCCTATCGATCGAGTCGCCACAAGTACCCTTTTCCCTGCTCTGGCTGGGAAATTTTCCAAACGTGCAGCCGCTCACAGTATTGCTTGCCCATAATCTAGACAAGCACGCACGGGTTGAGCTGAAAGGGCAAACTGGCATTGTCTTTGATGCACGTACATGGATGCATGTAGCGGTCGTGCAGCGATGGGGAGTGTGGGGCACGGATAACGAGTGGCTATTCTTCATCAACGGCCGTAAAGAGGCGTCGCGTCCAATAACTGCCCCTATGGTGCACTTTGATGGCGTAAGCACCTAAGTCTCAAGCTTTCTATTTATTCTCAGCTCCTAATCTTTATTTTAGGCCCGTATAGTCTTCGGCAGTGGAACATGGGACAACGTGAGAGGTGGTCCTTGGGACGGTCAAATTGAAAACGTCAAAGTATATCAGCAAGCGCTGTCTGAGGTTAGACATCCTCGCTGGCGGATCTAATAGCCTGCATACTAAGACTGGGCCTCTCTTGAACAGGTCGACATTTTCTACGAGGCGAGCGAGAGGAATGCACCAAGTGATATCGGGACGTTTCGAAACGATCAAGGGAAGCTCACAGCCTATTGACCGGATCGTGGGCCCTCGGAGTCCGTCTATGCAAGGACGTCCGAGTATTTCTATGCCTTGTAGGCACTTTCATCCCATCCCTACCGTGGGCTCTTATACGTGTAGAGGTGCTGTATGTTTGGGTATTCACAATTCTATATTTCCTTGCGGTACAGATACTCCCATGTGGGGGGGGGGACACTAGCAGCTGACGTTCAATGTTTGGGGACGGCTAGAGAAGAACATGTGATCTCCCGAGAAGTGTATCTCCACCGATAAAAGTTTGTCTGCTTTTTCTCTATAGATAATTCGTGCATGGCATCAAGTTCATTGCGTGCTAGGCTTTCCGATACTTATGCCATTACTTCTTTTGAGCATAATCAAACATGCCCCTAAACACGTTGTCAGACAATCAGTACCCAGATTTGCCGCACCGTTCTCTCCGTACTTCGCTCCACACGCCTGCACTACGCTGCACTCTAACATGATCGCATTCCCCACTCTTGACATTTCGGATCTCGACTCAAAGGCTAAAGCCAAAATCGCGAGCTTCTCATATCTTTGATGCACTCATCCAAAATCTGATTCCTTGGGTTTCTTATAGGCTGAAAACTCCGAGCTACTCCACGGTATTTCCTTGGATGAAGACGGCCCTCGAGCATCAAGCAAAAAAGTTGCGCGATTCAAGGACGATACGCAAAAGCTGTTTCACGCTCCAAAGACTTCGGCTGAGATCCAAGTGTTTTCCACGTCGTCCGAATATGATGCCGTATACATTCGAGAGGGCTGGAGCAAGAAAGCTCTCTCCACTGGGCAACTGTGCTCGATTGTCACACCTGACAGTAGACTCACTTCGACTGTGTCCGATCCGGTACAGGACACACTCTACCTTTTCGGGAGGTTCCAAATCCCGTGCATATCGGTTCAGATAGACGCACAATCCCTTGCTCCAAGTGAGGCCTTCGCTCAGGCTATCACTGCAGCCCTTATGCAGCCGGACGATGCCGCCAGGCTCCAAGAGCTCCAGGTCGTGCTGTCGAGATTTGGCACTGTGGTCGCCACACGATTCGAGATGGGCTTGTCGCTCTGCACAACTGAGAAGATGATATTTAAATCCAAGGCAGGCTTCAAGTTTCAACTCGTGTGACGCTAAGAGCTATTATTTTGTAACATCATTCAAACGAATTTCTAGGAGACCCAGCTTGATGAAGAGAAAAACCTGAAAGTGCAACTCCTCAGACTTCTACACGGTACCGTCAAAGATCCCAATGTATCCCTCGACACCCTTCATGTCTACACTCGAGTTCAGTTGTCCGCATTACTTACCTTTGAGCTCGGTCTAACATTCTCTTTGCACCCGCGATAGGGAGGCAAGTCGAGCATCTTGCCAGGCTTAGATATAACGTCGTGGCTATCTACTGTCCAAGATCCTGCGAACTGGGTGGTCATAGGGGTCTCGTCCGTCGTTTCGACGCTCTCTTTTCTAGATGAACCGCGCAAATCCGCGGTGCAAGCTCTCCTTGCGTCCATTAGTTCCAGTCAGGTCCAGCGACTGGTGCCAGTTTTCCATTTCCCTGGTCGATTTACAGAATGGTGCGTTTATTGGGACTTTCGCCTTCTCGTTTTCTCAGCCATTCCAATTTTGGCATTCAATCCAGGTGGACTGCAGACGGTGACCGAAGGACGGGGACGGGGTATGTGGATGTCCCGCTCAGTGTTCGCCTGAGTGAATCATTCACTGTGTCAGCATGGGTCCGGCGTGGCGGTCCTGATCACTGGCGCTGCTTCCTGTCTATCGAATCACCTCACTTTTCGTGTTCCCTGCTCTGGCTTGGGAACTTCCACGGCAAAAGGCATTTTACGGCCCTATACTCATGTGAGTTAAACAAGGATGCCCGAGGTGCGTTGGACTCGAAAACCAGTATTCCTTGCGACGGCCTTACTTGGATGCACGTGGCATTTGTGTATCAATGGGGAGCGCAGGGAAAGGTCAACGAGTGTTTACTTTATGTCAACGGCCACAAGGAAGCAGCTCGTTCTTTGACGACGCCCCTGGTGCACATCGATGGAGTAAGCATCATCGTGCACTTTAGCTGGATATATAAACTGATAACGTCTAATATTGAACATGGCAGATTCGCCTGGTGCTCGGAAGGGGAATGTGGGATCATAAAAGGGACCACGCTTGGGATGACCAAATAGAAGATGTCAAAGTTTTTCAGCAAGCCCTATCCGAGGTAGGCCGCTCTGAAATTCAGCGGTCACTGCTGCCCATGGGGCACTCATGTTTTTCCCTACAATAGGCCGAGATCACAGACGAAGCAAAGAAATCCAACGAACCTAAGGCTTCGGCCGCATTCAAAAGCGCTGGAGGATTCATGGCATTCTAATGGGACGGGGAAAGTCACTCATCCTGCTGGTACAACGTCTGACACAGTCTTGGGGCCAAATGTCGTTTCACTTACGAAGGAAACCGCCCTAATAACATGCTGTTTTGCTGTCCCTATATGCTATTTCAGATGACTCATCGCTGCCACCGGCCAGACAAAAGAAAACTAGTGAAAAACTAGCTCGATCCAACGGAAAAAACTGCCTCGTCCTTCCAGCACGACTTCTGGCATCATTGGCGATCTATAAACTCAATCTTGCAACCGCCTTGAAGTTACATTTGATAGGAGCTGCTGCTAAACCACTCGCGCGGCTATGCCAGCAGCCTATCGCCATACTTGCTAGGTCTTCTGAGCTCGACTGTTGTAAAACAAATTAGTGGCCCAAGCACTGGACCCCGCGCCGGGGCTAGCTGTTGGTGGGTGTTGATTCAACGCCATATATCCGGAGAGCTCTTGATCCCATCAGCACCGGCGTTTTTCGATAACTACGAGTGCTGAGTAAACCTAGAGGCTTGATCCGCGCTAATTACCAGTTATCGAACCAAATACCGAGCTGTGGACCGAGGTCGGTAGTGACACGTCTCGATCTTGTGCTTCCCAAGGATTGAATCTATCCCAAGATCTTGCCTTACATATCACGCCTTCTCGAGCACTTCTTTTTCCTCAGGCGAGAACTCGACAGAAGAATCTGCCTTGGTAGGCCACAGAGAGCTTTCATGGCCAATATCGCGACCGGAGCCGTGATCGGAACTTTCCAGAGGTCTATCACGGGACCATGGGGACCCTTCGCCGCAATGAATCAAAGTGTTGTACCCACACTGATTCCAGATCGCGAGAGCAAGCCACTTTGTGGGGCTCCTCAACGACCATTCTTAATGCTTCCCGTTATCACAAGGTCTCGGCGCGCAGCGAGTTCTGATGCTAGAGCTAATGGAACATATTGGTGAAGGGTCACGCTCGAAATATCGCTTGGCGGAAATTCCGCCACCGGCAAATGAATGCGATGGTACATTTCTACGTATTGAACTAGGCGGACTGGTCATAATTTCTCCGAAATTTTTCCGGAGCAGCTAAAATTCGACACATTCTCGTCTGGTTGTGCTCAGATTCTGTGCCTGGCCGGCTTGCCTGAGGGCCGATCATATACTATACGGCCGGTATTCCGATAATACCCAAGGGATTGATGCATAAATAGGACCATTCACAAACCCAAGCTTCCTCACCGATCTGTGTCGCTCTCATCCCCCTTGCCTCGCTTCACACCCTTCAGGCTCTCCCCGCATCTCAAGCTATGAGTCGAGAATTCTTGGATCAATCTGTCGACGAGCTCATCGAGAAGCTCGATCTCAACGAAAAGATATCCCTGCTCGCAGGCGTGGATTGGTGGAATACCGTCAAGATCGATCGGTTCAATATCCCTAGTGTGCGAATGAGTGATGGGCCAAATGGGGTCCGCGGCTCCTCTCAGTTCCTCTCTACCCCCACCCAATGCATTCCGGTCCGTGCGCTCTTGTTTGTTCTCGATCATCTGTAGCCTCACAATGAATGTCTTTAATTGCAGAGCGCTACGTCTCTTGCCGCCACGTTTGATACGGAACTCATAGGCAAAGTCGGAGCCTTCCTCGCGGAAGAAGCCAAGACCAAATCGTCGACTACCTTGCTTGCTCCGACCTGCAACATCCAGCGCAACCCGCTCGGTGGCCGTGCCTTCGAGTCTTTCTCTGAAGACCCTCATCTCTCTGGATCCATTGCTGCCGCATATGTGAATGGCCTACAATCAAATGGCGTCGGAGCTGCCATCAAGCATTTCGTCTGCAATGACCAAGAGCACGAGCGGCTGTCGGCCGATTCCGTGGTCTCCGATCGCGCACTTCGCGAGATATATCTTTATCCGTTCATGTTAGCGCAACGGGATGCCAGGCCATGGGCTTACATGACGAGGTATGATTGATTTGGTACTCCTTGTCCATTTACATCTACTTATTTCGGCGATTGTGCACAAAGTTATGGGCGGATGCAAGGTACGCACTGCTCCGAGAAACCAGAGCTCTTGCGCGGTATCCTGCGCGGAGAATGGAAATTCGATGGCCTTGTAATGAGTGACTGGTAAGCCCTACTATGTCGGAGTATTACATACTGAACAGGAGCTTACTCGCGTCACGTATGTGTAGGTTTGGCACTTACAGCGTCGACACTGCTCTTAATGCCGGGCTCGACCTCGAGATGCCAGGCCCGACAAAGTGGCGCGCTCCACCCCTAGTATCGCATCAGTTATTTGTCAAGAAAATTACTCACGCGACTATCGATGAGCGCGCACGATCGTTGCTCAACTTCGTTCAGAAGCTTGCCCGCGTGTCCCCGGATGTCGTATACGGCGACGGCGAGGAGCGCACCCGAGATACGCCCGAGTCGAGGGCTTTCAATAGGCGGGTCGCTGCCGAAGGCATGGTTCTCCTGAAGAATTCCAACAACGTCCTCCCTCTCTCCTCCGCCCGTAAAATCGCTGTCATTGGCCCAAATGCGAAGGGCCGTGTTATCTCCGGAGGCGGATCGGCCCATTTGAAGGCAAACTATATTGTTTCACCATGGAATGGTATTGTCGAAGGCGCGCCAGAGGGCGTGCAAATCACTCATGCCATCGGCTGCTATGGTTCGCTTCAGTTTTATCTTCCGGGCTGGAGCATTGTGATCCTGACGCGCATCTACTCATTCTTCAGCACACAAGTCGCTCCCCGCCCTTGACGATAAAATGACCACAGAGTCGGGACAGCCCGGATGGGATTGCACGTTCCATAATCAAGACACCGAAGGCAACGTTGCAGACAAAGTGATTGCCCACTACGTTTTGAAGAGCACGGACGCGGTGTTCTGCGACTCCTTGCCTGCGGACATTACTCCCAATTGGACCGTCCGATTCAAAGGCATCCTAAAAGTCGATCGCACGGCGCCTTTCGAGTTTGGATTGACAGTAGCGGGCCAGGCCAAGCTTTGGATCAACGACGAGCTGAAGCTCTTCAGCTACACGAAGTTGAAACCTGGAGAAATCTTTTACGAGTGAGCGATGATCATATGCCTGCGATTTCCCTTTCAATAAGCTCATATGCGAAACACTACTTACTACAGGCAGAGGAGCGAGGAAGAAAAGACGACGATCAACCTCACTGCCAACGAGCCCGTGAGGATCTCCGTCGAGTATTCAAACACGCTTCCTCCCGATAGCGACGGCAAGCGCTCGCGACCTGCGTTTATCGGTGTCCTTGTTAGTATTTCTCGTACCACTCTGGGTATACTTGTGGATACTGATGTTAGCGTACGCGATCGCCCCAAAGAGGCTTGGCGGTTGCGAAATCATCAACTCAGACCAAGCCATCCAAGATGCCGCCTCGCTTGCCAAAGAGTCAGACGCTGCCGTCCTTGTCGTTGGCCTTACGCACGAGTGGGAATCCGAGAGCTATGATCGTACCACTCTGGCTCTGCCGGGTCGACAGGATGAGCTTATCAAGCAGGTCGCGGCGGCCAACCCGAACACGGTGGTTGTGTTGCAATCTGTGAGTACTCTCCTTCCACGTACATGACGAAGACCACAGAATCTGACATGGTCGCGCAGGGGTCCGCCATCAGCATGCCTTGGCTCGGTTCTGTCGCAGGTCTCGTTCAGGCATGGTACTCGGGCAACGAAGTCGGAAATGCCATCGCAGATGTTTTGTTCGGCAAAGTCAACCCATCCGGCAAAATGCCACTGTCGTTCCCGAAACGCATCGAAGACATCCCCGCATACCCCAATCTCAGAGCTGAGAACGGAAAGATCCACTACCGAGAGGATCTGTTCGTTGGCTATAAGCACTATCAAGCCAAGGGCATTGAGCCGCTCATTCCATTCGGGTAGGCGCTTTCTATAGTCACTAGACCCAGCTTCAAGCTTCAAGATTGTTGATCGTTTGCGCTCCTGAAGATTTGGTCTGTCCTACACGACCTTCAGATATTCCGATTTGAAGATCACATCGACCGCACAAGACGCAGGCGACGCGTCCGCCTTTGGCGTCGAAGTCTCCGTGACCGTCACCAACACGGGCAACGTCGAGGGATCCGAGGCCGTCCAGCTCTACATCGGTCTCCCCGAGTCCGAGGTGACCCACCCCAAGCTCCAGCTCAAGGCGTTCGCCAAAGCACGCAACCTCGCTCCCGGCGCGAGCAAGACGCTCAAGCTCCAGCTAAACAAGTACGCAGTATCGTTCTGGGACGTCGACAACTCTCACTGGCTGGCGGAGAAGGGCACGTATCGCGTCGTGGTTGGATCGTCGAGCGTGGATTTCAAATTTGAGGATAAGTTCACTCTGGGCAAATCCTTCACCTGGTCTGGTTTGTAAAATGACTTTGTTGTATCTGTAAATTGAAAATATAAGTGTAAAGGAACGATGTCACGAAGTCGCTGCACAATTGCCCTCGAGGCTGTTTGATGGGAGCGAACGGCTTTGAAAGCCTCATTATGAATTTCTTTGGAGAGTCCTGCCTACAGTAATATTGCGAGTGTGCGGATCGAAGAGGTATGAGAGCCAGCCCAGTATACCGGTGCGCTATAACGTGCTGTTTTCGCTAGCAAATCCCCATGCCCATTGAGCTTCCTTCCCTTCCTCGCTGTCCTCCCATACTAGTCTCGACACTACCGGGTCGGGCCTCCATATTCGAACGGTGTGATCGTCCGACGCCGTAGCAAGCTATGGGCAATCGTCATCAAGAAAAACCCGAGCAGAAAATTGAAACTGAATTCGTACCGAATCAAATCCCCAATCTACAGCACCAACCTCTTTCCCCCGCTCATGTCCCACAAGCTCAACAGGTACCGGTACTGGGGTATCATCTACCGCCCACGTGTATACCTCGCCGTTGGGGCTGCCGCTCGCTAGGTATCTCCCACACGGCGAGAATGCAAGGCGGACATAAAACGACGCTGATTTGAGGTTTGGATGTGACAAGATCGGGAGGTCCGATGGTGTCGTCGAAAGGGAGAGTACTGGATATGTGTAGATGCTGCCGTCGGTCGCCAACGCCCATGCCCATTCACCCCGCTCGTCAAGAGCTACGCTCGCGATTCCTCGCGTCCGTCCACTACTTTCCAGCGTGATGTCATCAGATGAGTATAGTGGTACCGGCTTATTTCGTTTCGTGATCGTTGCTCGAAGATCCCATGCTTTCAAAACACTGGAAAAGACGAGTAAGTAGGCAGGTACCTTGGTGGGGCGCGAAAAGATAGCTCACCCGTCTGCGCTCCCGCTTGAAAGCAGCAAATTGTCTCGCTGCTTGAGATAGTTGATTGAGGTTACAGAACGCGGTACAGCCGCCTGCATTATGTAAGTTCTACGAGATATTTATCAAAGGCGAAAACCACGAGTCCAACGCACCTTCTTCCCCTTTCTTTTGTTGCTGTCAGCGTGCCCTTGAAAAATAGATAGTACGGCGCCGTGTGCTGCGACTGCATGGCGAGTTAGATGTGGTGTATTATACAAGAAACCACGTAGACCTACCGCCATTCTGATGTTCGTTGGTCGGAGTTTCTCGGATGTCGTATACATGAATATCGCCATCACGGGATGAAGAGCTCAGGACGCCTAATGGACTGTTACAGTGACAATGGATTCTAAATAAAAGTAAAAGACTGACTGGGGTTACAAGGATCCCAGAGTGTTTGCTTGATTGATGATTTGTGCTCGGCTAGAATCGCGAGACGTTCGCCTGTCTGCGCGTTGAATATTGTCGAGGTATGGTCGCCAGAGGATGTCACCTGCAGTAAAGAATTTTACTCATCAATAAAGTTCAGAGTTATTGTAACATAGTTATCCCCTACAATCTGCTCGTCATCCGATCGCCAGCGCAGGTCAAATATTGCGTCAGCATGAATATGGTGCGTTAACCGCGAGGGTTCTGCGAGTGAAAGGCAAGCTGATAAATATTGTTTCTGGTAGAGCAACGCGCTTAAACGGTGCGCACCAGGATCCCATGGGTTACTACGCGGAGAGGCGTCGATGATGTCAACAGTGCCATATTGTGTGCCCACAGCAAGGGCATGGCCTCTGCCCAATTTTGCAGCTACGGAACTGTAAGAAATGGGAGAGATGCGCGGAAAGGCCGCATGGCATACCATTACTATACGCGCAGGCAAAGGGATGGGGCAAGTCCCGCATCTCCTCGGAAGTTTGTGGACGGTATAAATCGGACCTATTCGACGACACGAGAGACTGCAGAATGGGACGAGCCGACACTACGAGACGTGTGAGACAAGAAAACTCGACGTTGATAAGGAATCAATATAGCCAGAAAGGGGTACAGACATCGAACGCTACGAGTAATGCCACTGGCTAGCTTATTCAACGCCAGGTGAGTGCTCACATGCGGATCTCGAAGGTGAGACCTCGTAGGTATATATGTCGCAGAAGTGGCCGCAGAATGAGAGAAATTTATGCCTGGGATAGATGGTTCGTCATGGTCCAATCTCTGACGTTTTTTCCCGCGATAATTTGAGGTTTCCGATGATGGTGACAGTGGGCAATAAGGAGCAGCTCGACTACTGTCTGTTATCTTTTCGCAGTTTGTAACCTCAGCCAGAGGCGGGCGCAAGGAGGAAGGGGGTGAAGAGAGCATTGCTGTGTCGCTGCGACAGAGTGAGATCGCTTGGTGGGGGATGGACGCGGTTGTTGTGGTGGTAAGCACTTAGACGCGTCGTGGACGCGTATGTGGCGCGTATTACATACACAACATGAAATTTGAAACTCCGCATTGTTGTTTGAACTTCGTGTTTACTCGCTCGTGCAAGAGTGAAACAGAGTGAAACTCGCATAGCCAAAACGTTGCTTAGAGCATCTGCTAATTCTATTGTAGGACTTGCTCGCGTGGTCACTTTGGCAAAGCAGCAGCAGGCGATGGTAATACAGCCGCTTTGGATAGATAGGAAAGGATATATAGGCTCTTTCTTCAGCTCTTTACGAGAACATGCCACCTTTCGACTGGACTCTGTAGACAGCATCTCTCGCGATCTCTTTCTGCTCAACGCTAGTGAGACCCGAGGTCATCATAGTGGTAAAAGACAACTAACCTCAGTCAGAGCCCTCTCGCGGACATATACGCTCTCAACCCGGTCATCCCATACGGGGCGCATACCAATTCCATAAACCCTTGTCCCAAGAACGAGTCGAACCTACATAATTCGGGGCGAAGATTAAGGCAACGTAAAAGTTAGAAATAAAGTATGGTACACTTGGCGCTTATGGCTACTTACTTGATCGCTAGTCCGAGAAATCATCTTTGCTGTAGTCAGCGAAGCCCGTTTAGATCCATTCACAAACAGGGACCATTCGCAGGGCGTGTCAAACTTTTGAACGAAAGCAACATGCATCCATGGGCACTCGGGGTCTGACGCGTGGACCTGGGCTGTCAGCTCCATCCGATGGAAAGGATTATTGACGATATCGGGGGCTATTTGGGCAGTAAATGCCGTTTCGTTCGGGGCGCATCCTACCCATAACACCGGGCGAGTTTGCTCTAGGTACTCCATGGAGAATAGACAGCGCCAGGTATCGTGTCCATCTCCACGACGTATCCATGCGAGGATGGTAAACGAGCTGCTGCAGAGGGGGGATCTAAGAGGAATCTCGAGCTGTCCAGTAGGTTGGTCCTGCCTGAAAGAAAGAAAAAGCGGTGAGATTGGTACCAGATGGAAGGTCGAGAGAAATGCTTATACCATGACGAAAGGCGGTAAGGAAGAGTCGGAGGTAATGAAGGAGAGGCCAAGAGTTTTCGTATTGAAGCCTTAAGTGGCTCGCCAAGGATAGCGATGGTGGGGATAACAGACGAAACCTCAATAACCGCCCAATGTCTTGGATCTTGTATCGTTGATAGCCATGATTTTAAGTCTAAAGCAGGCAAGATACTGGATTTCCCCCCCTGTCGCAACTATTCGTTAGCATGATAGTTGTGTGGGGCAGAAAGGTTACGAATACTTGACTAAACTCGAGTGTAGAGATGAAGCCATTGGTCATAGATGTTACTTGACTCTCTCGCCGCACTGTATATCATCTGGAGTAACTGCGACTTCAACGTTTCC
The DNA here is from genome assembly GCA_000697705.1 of Botryobasidium botryosum FD-172 SS1. NCBI lineage: Eukaryota > Fungi > Basidiomycota > Agaricomycetes > Cantharellales > Botryobasidiaceae > Botryobasidium > Botryobasidium botryosum. Next base: position 132,058 of record KL198024.1, on the reverse strand, counting down.
TCTTCTTTGAGCTGTCCCTCCTATATCGTTACCAAAATCATAAGCCCCAGCACAGACTCAGCTCCAAAAAACTTGCGTTGGTAGTAAATGGCTTCTTTCTGTTCGTAATAAGCGAAACCCCGATTAACATGTGATTCGCCAGTACGTGCCCATACTCCGAGAGGACTCTCTGCAGATTTCGGAGCCTAGATGTTCTATCCGGGCTGTCTAAGGCAGAAGTAACGTCGCCCACAAAAGCTTGCGTCGGAGAAAGGTATCGAGGATTGATACTGATCGCAACGCAGGGGACTTGAAACCGTCCAAGTGTATACGAGGTTTTCGCAGGGTCAGGTAGAGGAGGAACGTGATCGCCAAGAATTGCCGGGACACACGCCCTCCGCATAGACACAGCCTCAGCAGACCAGCCCTTCTCAAGAAATGCAAAGTCGGACGGCGATATAGTTGAAAATGTCTCGACCTGAGATGATGATTGCTCAGGTTCGTAGAACAAGGCTGGCATGTAGTCGTTCTTGAGCTGCGCGACCTTTAGATCGGAAACCGTGGGTCCAATTCCACGCAAGCAGATGCCGTGTAAGCACCTGGATTTAATAAACTGTGAAAATAATTGTTACATACACCCGTTAGCGGGCAGTGGCATAAATTAGAGGCAAGACTCACAATTTCATTTCGAGCAACATGATCCAATTCTGAAAGACTTGGGATCGATGGAACCATGATAGTAGAGAGTAGGTGGGCTTCAGAATCAAGTGGACGAGGGTGAGTGGGAAAACCGGAGGAGAGAAAGAACGTGTTATCGAAGACGCTAGTGTGCGAAAAAATTCAGTCGACTTGCCCCAAGCTCGCAGTGGCCGCACTGAGAGTTCCCACGACATCGATCATAGATCCAATGCTATCGGCAGGTGGTCTCGACTAGGAAGCGCCGCCAGGAAATCAACAGGCCCGAATCTACAAGTGATATCGCACATGCAAATAGCTGGGTGCGCACTATGTAGCCTTCGCGCGTGGCGCCTGGAATTTCTGCAGATATAATGAAAATGGGCAAGTGTAGTCCCAGGCCAAGAGCCGTCGTGCATCATGCACCATCTTCCATCGTTTAATCGGAATGTTGGCAGTTGCTGGAAGCGCCAGCAGTTGGTGGCTCGGCGCAGACGCCTCCTGCAATAGTAGATTGAAAACGAAGGGTGCAATTCCCATGCGTCCACGGCCAATAGCTTCGTTCAAGGTAGAAAATCCAGCGTCAAAACGACTTGAAAACGGTCTCAAAACTGCATTCGAAGCAGCTTCAAAACCGTTTGCCGTGCATCTGCCGTAGCTGTATTTTCTGCAAATCTGAGTACCGACGGCTTACATTGGACACACATACTATACTGCTTCAGTACAACTAGGGTCGCTAGAACACACTTGACCCCATTTGGGAAGCAAAATCAATCTTTTAGCAGCAGTTTTTATCCAATTCGCCTGGTAGGGGGGTTTCACGGTAGAAAAACTGTGGGCAAAAACGACGCCAGATTCGTTGTCAAAACCACGTCAAGACATATAGTAGGAATTGGATTTTGGTTTTGACAGCGTTTTGAAGCTGTTTTGAAGCTGTTCTGACGTTGTTTTGATGCCAGATTTTTTACTCTGAACGTCCCTAATGTTCCTAGGATGCGGGTGGCTTTAGTGAATTTTATTTCGAAAAGTTGGTGATCCGCGGTGGTATAGACTCTACTATCTAGAGCTACCCGTGTTCGGTAAGCATACGTTACGCGTAAATCAGCCTCGCAGCGAAGTCCGCGCACGGCTAACCGTGGTTTCACTGTTATTCGAACCCTCCGGGCAATCGCAGGCCTAACATAACAGGTCCCGTTTCGCGTACGCTGAAAGAGGCCAACGTTTCAACGTTCATCTAACTGCGCCAAGGCACCTTCTTGTGCTCGGAACTCTGTTTAATGAAGTGGCATAAACGAGAGCTCTCCTATGAGTTATACAGCGGTTACAGCAATCAGCCAGAGGCACCACTGTCTAGCTAACAGGTTTAAGGGGCCGTTTTAATGTCCTTGCCCGGCTCCGTGCTCTCACTCGCGTCAACCTTCGTCCTCCAGTCTATCAAGGATTGCACGACAGCGTCCCACTGCTCACCAGAACCCTTCCCTCCCCACCTCTTCAAAGCCTTCTCCACATCATTAGTGAGTCCACCCATTGGGTTTCCTGCCGTTGGGTCGAATCCTAGCCACTTACACGACTCCTTGACAACATCGATCAACGGAAGGACAAGGAGAAGCATGGCGAGAGTTTGGCCAAATGTCCACTCCGACCCTCCTTCCTGGACCAAGTCTGCGCTCCTCCGGATCATGAGTTCCGTGTCGACAATGAAGATGATTTCGATGATCAACGAGAATAACAATGTCGAGTAGTACTTGACCCTTCCAGTCGGAATGTACAGGTTCACACAGGGCACGCAACCTAGCCAGCACATGAATAGGCAGACCAGGGCCTTCCACAGGATTTGAGGAAGGCAGAGGAAGATTATGACACATAGGGGAATATATGAAGTAGCCCAGCCGAGTAGGAAGAAGAGGAAGAGGTTGACGAATGGAATTGCCGTGATGGAGTAGAGTACGAGTGAGCCGATGCGAAGGGACTTGTCGACGACCGAAACGCTTTTCCCGAATAAAACGTACAGTGTATAAGGTGTACACTGTCGTTGATCGCCAAATTCATCCACCCTACCCCAAATCCATATGCCCAGACCTGCCATGGCAGAAAGGTGTACGATCGCCAGGCCAATTACAACGACGATCCCCGAGCTGACAAGCTCTCGAAAGTGTATGTTGCGAAGCTTCCACTTCCATGGGGGGGAACCGCCTGCTCTGGTTTCGAGGGCGAATAGGCAATAGACAACCGCATTCATGTTGTTGATCCAGCTGAGATTCAAGACGATGAGTGCATGATAAACACTCAGTCCGAATGTCGCGGCTTGTATGAATGCGGAGACGAGTAGAGCGCATGCGGTGATGAGAATGCTGGTGGAGATAGTGCCCATGGACTCGAGCTCTTCGATGGTGAGCTCCCGATCCGAAAGGAAAAGGATGGCGGGTACGAAGGCGAGGAGGTTTTGAGCGTAGATGGACGCTCGGACACCGATGCCTGCGATATCGGGGTTGGGTATGATGCAGGCGAGGGACATGGCTGCTTGATGGTGGGGAGGCGGTTGGTGTTTGGGACGCTTCAGGACGCCCACCATTCAGCTTATATATTCCTGGTCCATCCATCAAGCCGGCGCGTTAGGCTGGTCAAGAGTGTCGCAGCTTTTACAAAATTAGAACCCACGCAAGCACCAGGTGATCCGGGCATCGTTCTCTGTCCGCTTGCTTTATTCGAATTGAGCACGGTCGTGCAGGCCTAACTTAGCGGTAGCTAGTAGCACCCTATAGCGGCCGCGAAAAAAATGGGATCGCAAGGCACCAATGAAGCTGCCCCCCGTCCTACAAGGCATCTGAGGGTACTTTATCAGCCGTGACAGTATCTCCAGGATGATGATGTGCGAAAGGAGGATAGCTCGCATAGAATGACTGCGTCGAAATCTCAACGTGGTCACAGTTTTGAAGTGTTAAGGTCCAATTTTGGTGGCTCGTGAGAAGGATTAAGTGTAAAAATAGGATAGCGTGCATCGACGGACTGCGTCAAAGGCTTGACGTGGCCACGTTGAAGTGTTAAGGTCCTGGTTTAGGACCCTTCTATAGCGAAACTAGTGCAGCCAGCCACGATTCCATATATGACGGATGAGATTCCACACCAGGGCCCAGGGTATCTACGTCCTCGCCTTTCCCTTCAACATGCAGCGGTCGAACTGTATGAGTAGGAGTGCCTCGAGTCACTTGAGCGTGTACAGAGCTGCTGTCGAGAATCGAGATATACGGAGTCCCAAGATTCATGCACTTGAAGAAGCGGTATTCAGCCTCTATGAACTAATCTTTTGTGTACCTCGATCGGTTCCCGGGGCAGCTGGAGGTGCCGAGTCGCAAAGTCGCATCAAGACTCTTGAATATACAGGCCGAGTAACGGTCAGCCTCAGTAACCATGCATCTGCAGGCATGGCCACTGTTTACCCTAAATTACGTAAGAAAAATGAGCTGGAGCCGTCCTGCCGAGATCTTATGGGGTGTTTTTCACTCCGCTCAAATCCTGAAGTTCGACTCTGGGCGTACTTACCAGAACCGGTCCATATTTTTTGCGAGGTTGCTCAGAAATCCTACTTAAGTAAGCTCCAGGTGCATCGATGAAGAAGTATTTAAAATGGAGAGTCATACATCCTTGGTCTCGGGACCTTGAACAAAGTGGCACTAGCGAGGGGAGTGTCTTGTATGTATGAACGTATCTCGATGACAGCATTCAAACAGGAGTACCATTGTCTAATACCTCACCAGAGGCCTCGATGTCTTTACCCTGCTCTGTGTTTCCACCCGCCTCAACCTTCGCCCTCCGACGTCTCAAGGATCGCATAACATCAACCCATTCCTCCTCGCCAATACACCTCTCTTCCCACCTCTCCAAAACCTTTCCTACGTCACTAGAGAATGTATCATTTTCACCATTCCGCGCACCGAGATGGCTCTGATTTGCGCTCGTCGCGTCCTCCGTCCCTTGGGTCACGTGCGTGACTTCCGCCGTCGCTTCTGGCTCTTTGTCCTTAGCCTCCTTCTTCTCCTGCTGCTTTTTCCTGAAGGAAACCTCGAATTCGACCCACTCCCACGTTTCCTTAACCACATCAACCAAAGGGAGGACGAGGAGGAGCATGGCGAGAGTTTGACCGAACGTCCACTGTGACTCCCCCTCTTGGACCAAGTCTGCACTCCTCCGGATCATCAGTTCCGTGTCAGCGATGAAAAGAACTTGGGCGATTAGCGAGAATGCCAACATCGAGTAGTACTGCATCCGCTCAGAGATGTTGAATAACGAGGTCCCGATGTTGGGTGGGAGATTGAGATAGTCATCCACTTGATCGTAGAGGAACACAACGAACGAGGAGATAGCCGAAAAGGCCCAACCGAGGAAGAAGAAGAAAAAGAGGTTGACGAGTGGAAATGCCGTGATCGAGTAGAGCACGAGCGAGCCGATTCGAAGGGGTTTGTCGGTGGCTGAAAAGCTTCTTCCAAATAAAACATACAGTGTATACGGTGTACACTGTGGTTGATCGCCGAACTCATCCACTTTACTCCAAACCCATAATCCCAGAGCCCCCATGGCAGACAAATGCAGAGTCGCCAGGCCAATCACGGCGGCGGCTCCCGAATCGATGAGCCCCCGGATATCCATGCGGAAGACCTCACGTAGGAAATCAAGAGCGCCTATGGGAGCGCCTTCAGATTCGACAGCGAGCAAGCAATAAACAACTGCGTTCATATTATTGATCCAGCTGAGATTCAAGACGATGAGCGCATGGTATACGCTCAGTCCGAATGTCGCGGCTTGAATGAACGCGGAAATGAGTAGGGCGCATGCGGTAACGAGAATACTGGTGGAAATAGCGCCCATGGACTCGAGCTCGATGGGATCGATATCATTGTCCGCAAGGAAGAGGATGGAGGGTATGAAAGCGAGGAGATTTTGAGCGTATATGGACACTCGCACACCGATACCCGCGATATCGGGGTTTGGTGCGATGCAGGCTAAGGACATGGGTGTGTCGTTGTAGATGGCAGAGATGCTCCTTTCTACCCATTGGGTATAAGTATTCTTGGCAACCAGGCTGGTGGGATAGGCATGGCGTAGGGGGTGCTGTGGCTCCTACGAAATAAGGACGCACGCAAGTTCAGCACTTACCAGGCGGCTCAGGCGCCGTTCGTTCGCGTTATTGAATGGCGTTTATCTGAGTATCACAAACACCACATGGGCAACCGCAGAGCCTGGCACTAGCGTCTAAGGTAGTTCGTGAACGTAGGCCAACTGCGAAGCCCGGGGGCACTAATCAAGCGGTGGCAAGCGCTCTTCCAAAGCACTCCATGGACCTGTATTAACTGTCACAGATTTCCAAGATCGGCAAAGGGGGCGACATGGGAAAATGGGATTTCTGACCATGGGATCACGCGCATTGAGGAACTGCGCCACAGGCTCGACGTGGCCACGTTGAAGTGTTAAGGTCCAACTTTAGTGGCAAAAGAGTAGCAAGGCGTAGTGGGCATGCACAATTCGATAGACGGGTGGGAATAAGTATACTTCAAGGATCAGATGATGCGCACCCTCGCTATCCCTTGCGCGCAGAGGCTGGACCGCGTACCCCCCGAGCATGTGGCACACTAGCTCTATCGTCAAAGTACAAGTCCCAAGAATGCATTTAACGGAATCTTCAGTACTTCAGTCTTGACAGAGTCGTCGTATGAGCCAATTGTATAGGATAGAGGTCCTGAGTCATGAGGATAGATGAGCAGAGGCAGTTGCAGGGGCATGTTATGCACCATCGCCGGGACCTTGAACCTTTAAAACGCCGTCATATGTCGGGCCAAGAATTTTTTTGAAAGTCAACCAAGATCCCGTTACAGTGCATATCTTCAAATTCCACTCGAGAGTCGACGATGTTCTGACTATGGCCAGCAATATGAGCAGGATCTACGATTTGACCATATAGAAGTTTCCGAAGCTGGAGCTACTTATCTGGGTGACGAAACCGTCAAGCGGGAATTTGGTACTACTGGGTGTTGATTCTTGAAAGTTGCTGCTTGCCGCCGCGTCACCACGGAGTTGTGCGGGGCTCGAACTTTTTGAGAGCCGCCATATAAGCGACGCCGGGCCGAGCTGTCAGTCCTCCGTTCATCACCACCGTGCGCACGTTAATGGCGACCTATGTATTAAATCCCCAGTAAACCAGTATTGGTGAAGTCAAAAATCTATCCTCCCCCTGAATCAATCTGCTAACATGGTCGACTTTGGCGTGCTTCATAGACCAATAATCATGGGGAGGTACTTTCAACATTTCAAAAATACCGGATTGCCATTTAGGGCATAAGTTGCGGGAAGGCCTACCTATGGTCTTAAATGTGGCTCCTTAAACAGAACCTCGTTGGCGGCAGCTGGCCCTTTTACCGCGCGTTTTGCCACCTGCAGTACTCTGCCAATATCTAAGCCCCCTTCGGGTCGTCGCCAACTTCATACCTTGCTGCATTATGATCGCACCCTCTATCCCCGAGTATTCTGAGATAAATCAAGGCACTCGTGCCGAAATTGTGAGTGCTCACACAAGTACCTTCATCTTAGCACCATTGTGACACTACACGAAAGTTCGGCAGGTCCAAATGTCTTCATGGCATCATTCTGCGCGCAAGTGGACCTACTACCTCCGATACGAGTGTAGCACAGTTCAAAAGCAGTTTCCTACCGCTTCCGCTCTGCCCACCCGAGCATACCTCATCGCAACTCCAAACACTTTCCACCTTATCAAAATCCGACTTCGCACTAATCGAAAAGGGCTGGTCTGAGGATGCTATTTTCATGCAAAAGATGGGCATCCACCCTGCTCTGCGAGACGAATCCTTTACTACGTCCGAACCGGGAGACACTTTACATATCCTAGGGAGGCTTCAAGTACCTTGCATTGCTATTCGAATGAGCGTCCGCGATCTTTCTCCGACTCAAACTTTTATCGAGAGTGTCACTGCTGCTTTGAGCCAGCCAGATAGAGCATCCAAACTGGGGAGTCTTCAGGCAGTGCTCTCGCAATTTGGACATGTACTGGCAGCGCACATGGTGCTTGGTGCGTCGCTGCTTACGACAAAGAAGAAGCTATTTACCACGACCGTATGCTGCTCCTCAAAGTATCGTCACTATCGAGTCAATATACTTACTATCGGGATATACAGGAGGCCAAGCTGAGTGAAGAAGACGCGCTGAAGTCTCAGCTGCTGGAGTCCCTATCCAGCTCGCAAACATGGTCATTTTTCATGACGAACATGTTTCACCTTTACACCAAGGTTTCTTTTTCTCTTGTGCTTGATCTGATATATCCGTGGGCTAATGTCCATTCTGGCTGGCCTGAAAGGGGGGTAAAAGGAGCATTCTGCCTGGTTTAGACACTGCTGCTTGGTTATCGACTTTGCGGGATCCAAAAACCTGGGACATCATAGAGATCTCTTCTGTGATCCCAACCATCACCCTCCTCGATGATCCGCTCAAAAGGTCAATTCAAGAGCTTTTAACACCACCGCCTGCTTCGCCTCCGCCCCCACCCCCATCGGTCCCAGTCGTCCACTTCCCTGGCCGCCTCTCGTCCTGGTAAGCACCGCAGTTAGTAGTACAAAGGCTGGCTCGGCTTACACACCCGCCTATCTCCGTCAAGGTATGGACGGTGCTCCCAAACTTCCGGATACGTCGAGCTGCCCCTCAGCATCAAGCTGAACGAGTCGTTCACTATCTCAGCTTGGATGCGGCGCGGCGGGGGCCGCAACGACTGGCGCTGCCTCATGTCCATCGAATCCCCGCACGAGGCGATTTCTCTTCTTTGGATGGGATATGCTATGCATGACAACTTCTTTAGTGCCCGCAGCGATGTTGACAGTCGCAAGCAGGAGCATCGAATCGTGCTGAAGGCTCAGACTGGTGGACCTGTCGATGAGAAGACGTGGATGCATGTCGCGTTCACGCAGGAGTGGAACGAAAAGGGAGGACCTAAAGAGTGGTCGCTTTTTATCAATGGGCGGAAGGAAAGCTGGCGTACTGTTGGGGCACCTGTACAGCACCGCGATGAGGTAAGTAAATACGAACACAACTAGGATTATAGATTGCATTCATACGGTATACAATCCTAGGCTCGCCTGGTGCTCGGGAGAGGTGTTTATCGCAGCATAAGGGACAACGCATGGGACGGGCAGATTGAGAATGTCAAAGTTTATGATCGCTCATTGTCCGAGGTGCGCGCATCTCTTATATCTTTTCGGCAAAGTCTGGACACCCTTGTTAACTGTGCGTACACACCGGGCAGAAAGAGATCACTGAAGCTGCTCGCGTCGTAAACAAACCCAACCAACGTGGCGCCTGGCAGAATGACTACCGTGAACTGAAGGCCTTTTGACCTAAACCGAGCGCGTTCTTCTAAAATGCATGCCTTGAGGCGGTCTTGTCGATCTATGACTTGAATCCTATATGGGTTATATACGGAGCACTTCATACTACAGATATAACTCAGTCGTGACATAGGCGAAAATTTCCTATTTCACTCAAGGACAGGTAAAACAGAAGCGTGAATTCAATCTATTGCAGGGAGATCCATTTTCTTCTATCACATATCGACATCTTCAACGTTCAACGAAGGTCGCGCTGGGCGCTTTGGTGTCGGTTCGATGGTTTGAGGTGCTTGTTGTCGAGAAAAGAATTGCTGAAGGATGACCTCAGCGCCAATGATTAAATTCCCATCCGTCCCCACTTTGCCACCAAAAATCCGACACGCTTGTTCGTCGAGGGCGCGGACCTCCATTATAACCCCCCTAAGCCACTCGACAGAGCACTCCTGGTGTTTTTTAGAGCTCGGCTTGATCTTCCCCATTAGGGCGCGCGCTGCTCTGAGAAGGTCACTTTTCATAGATGGGCACGTCAATATAGGGGTGCGATATAGTGAAAAAATAAGGATTTACCGATTCTCCCCAATGAGCTCCTGAATGCTTTCCAGCTCCTCATGCTCGACTGTTCTGGACTGCCGCTTCATATCATCCCGCCTAGATAGACTACGCTCGCGCACAGTTTCGATGTAGGAAAGGATGTGAGGTAATGGCCCACGGAAGAGATGCACATACTCCCGAGAGGCCTGTGGGCCTGGGTCGAGGCCAGCGTCTACCACAGCCATGCAATCAGCAAAGTATCGGCGAACGGGGTCCTTTTTGAACTCCTCCGAGATCTCGCGTCGTCGTTTGTAAGCATTGAAAGCATCCGCAATTCGAGTCGCGGCAGACTTTTCGACCTCGTTGAGCTGCCTCGCGAGATCTACATCTTTCACCCGATCAAGCAGGTCGCCTTCCGTGGCATCGTCCCCCTCGGCTTGCGTATTCACGGTGGGAGGATCTTTGCTTGATAGACTGTCGTCGGGATGCTGAACTTGGATAGTTGGATTGGCGTTCAAATCAGCTTCGGTGGTTGCTACGTGATGCGAGGTGACCAGGTGTGGTGTGTGCGGTACATACGGCACGGCTGTGGCTGACAGCACTGACAGTATGACAGAGCTTATACCACGAGGGTATGCTACAAGCTGGTGGAGGTCCTTGAAATCCCGAAAGATGATTCGTCGCGTATTTTGGAGTGGCAGGCCGCCCGGCCTCCGGCAATCGTGAAGTTGAATCAATTCGTCCATGTCACACGCTTTCATAGAGGATCGCATGGCAAGGGTCATGCGATACCAGTCTGGTGCAAGTATAAATCTAGAGTGACAAGGATTACGGGATGCTAAACCGATTCGAATTGATTGCTTACGCACGAAGTGTAGCGCGCCCTTTCGTTCCAGTTGTTTCGCGGAACCGTCGTAATGGCCTTGAATATATCGGTTTGCGTGTTTCGTTGATTATACCCAACTAGTCGTACCAGCTCAGCGCAAGCCCAATAGCTCAACAAAAGAATGAGGACATACTGAGGACTAACGTACGGCATCTAGAATGAATTCATTGAGGTAAGAACAGGTATTTGACAAGCAGCTGATGAGCGTCATAATCACGCACACTCGTAGAACGAGAGCATCCTTCAGTGGAGGGGTGACTCTGTCGAGTGTTCGTGCGTCGTCGTACCATATACCGCCTGCAATATACGATATCAGTCGATCAAACCGCTACCGTTGCATATAATCTAAAGCAGACGCACCCGGATTTTCGAATATTGTAATGAGAATCCTTTGAAAGAGCTGCCTTAAGTGCCATATGCATCCTGTATCAGCATGCAGTGCACGGAATTTTGGTTGGAAAACCTCGACGATCCAGGACCGAGGCAATGTGAGGCCATGCAAGCCCTCAGCCGAGAAACCGGACCGCTGCAATGCGATTTCCACTAGGGCATGCGCAACGAGCTTTTCAAGGAGGGGTAGCAAAAAATGGATGCTAACGGTACAGCGCTTTTCGAGGATGTGCCTAATTGATAGATTTCTTGTCAGCAATTTTTGGGGGATAAGTACTGGTCAACGCACCGAACAAACGAAATACCTCGGCGCAGCGCTTGCCCATGATCGCCAACCAAGCAGCAAAACAGATCTTGAACAATGGACACTGCTGAGCCTCCACCTTCGAAGTCCCTGATGAAGTCCCGGTGTGCGTTAAAGAGAGATGGGGTCATCCACAAGTAACTCGGCGCTGCTTCGAGGTCCAATTTTGATATAAGCATGGAAACGGTGATAATGGCATTCATGTAGTGTTGCGGCGGGAACGTTTTGTCAATCAAAATAGACTGGTTCCTCATCCAATGTCGAAGAAGGCCGAGCGCGAGTCGAAAGTTGGGAATCTTGTGTGGCAATAAATTGTGGATATTGCCCATATTATAAGAAACAGGATATAAAGCGCCGTAGAAGCGCTGGAGCCACATCCTACAATTCAGCTGCAAGATAAGCGGCAGCAAGGGAGAATGGAAACAGCGTATGTCCACCTTTGAACTTGTTTAAGCCAGTACTGACGTGGTAGCGACGCCAGGTGACACATGATCATTACTTGCTGGACGTAAACCCGGATCCTCTGGTTATATCCCTCCGAAGTTAGATCATGGGATCGGCTGCACCTATCACCTTTGGAGCAGTGGCCATTCATTGCGTATTGCACGCACAGCTCTATTACTGACACTCGAGCCATATGGTCCTGTAAATCGAAGAGCTTGTCGTGGAGTCGCTTTGTGATATAGTTCCGAATGAAACAAGATAACCGTCCACCGTCCAAGACCAAGGTACCGGAAGCGGAGCATGAGTTTGGCTGAATGCTTTCTAGCTCCTGGTTTAACGGGGACGGTTTACAGATGGTATACTGATTCGGGATGGGGGTACCGTCCAAACCGTTAGCTACTTGAAACCCAAGGAGTTGCTGCATGCTTGACCTTGCGCATGCGTCGCGCAACCCTACGGCGATGCGCAGCAGTTTTCCGAGTTGGTAGTAGTCGTCTAGGATCGCTATAATTGAGGGTATGCCAAGAGAATGGAGCGGTGGCACATGGTCGAAGGCGGCGTCGAGGCACAGGAGTGCCAGGGTGGGGTGATGGAGAGGTGAAGCTTCGGACGCAGAGCAAAGGGCACCAAGCTCGCGCAGTTGCGATTTATCCCCAGAGGCGATGGCTTGAAAGGCCGTGAGCTAAAGATGGATTGCTTCATCGTAATAACCAGAGGCATAGAACATTACCAGCAGCGTACCTGGGCTCTCTGCACAGGATCCATTCGCTGAGGATTCAAGCTGTTTGCCCGATCTAGTAGCACTTTTGCATCCTCCGATTCGATCTGCGAGGCGCCGAGAGGGCAGCACTTCCAAAGGCCAGCGAGGACGCAGGAGATGGCGCGGAGATGTGAGGGTTCGTCACCTTGCTTGAGGAATAGATCGACAGCCCCTATAATATCACCTTCCTTCAGGCTTGACTCAGCCGCTTCGGCGTAGCGACTCCATGTCTGCAAGATTTCAATGCGATTTTCTTCGGAGCCGTAATCTTCGAGCACCTCCAGGAACTCGTCCTGCGATTCCACTAGGGCCGAGGCTTCCCTGTAGCGTAGGTTAGTCGATGTAAAACTCGAGCAAATGGTGGGAGCCTAGACATACTTCAGCTTGTTCTCCCTGATAAGCCCGATTCTACAGACCTTTAAAAGACTCTCAGCCACACTTTCGTCGACATCTGAGCGGTGGTACCGAATAACATCGGAGCACTTTTTGAAATTCCCGGCTTTGCGGTAGCTCTGTGCTGAAGCGGTGATTTTCCCTGCAGCTTTGTACGCATCCCCCGCTTTTTCATGAAGTTGCGCAGTCGAGAAGCAATCACCTGCGTATTGGTTGCATTGCGGCTTCCTATGGTCAGGCGCCATTCGCGCGCAATCGAGGAACGCTTTCGCAGCATCGGCGAAGGCAGTGTTACGCAGATTAGGTGATGCTCGTCGGGCCTGAGATCGGAATAAGTATGCTCTGCAGAGAGCTGCCTCGTATGGGCGCTTGGCGCGTTCGAAGCACAGCATGGCTTCGTGGTAGGACTTCCGTAGGAATATTTCACGCCCTTTTTGCCTCCAATGGCTCGAGGAGTCATGGCCTATCGAATCAAAGGTCGTACGAGGAGCACCGATGTATGGGAGAAATAGATAGACCTACCTCCAAGTCGTGGAATGGACTCATTCGGTCCTGCAATTCGGATTTGCTGCCGGCTAAGCCAAAGTTCCTAATATACAATGTTAGCGAAATTATAGTGTTCTGAGTCCGACAGAGCTGACCTTCATTGGCTGCGCATTTACGCCCGAATCCCATATCCATAAGTTGTTACGCGCCCTTGTCAATGCCACGTATAGACATTTGAGTTCAGAGCATAGTATCGCGTAGCGCGATTGATCAACTGCACGACTATCATGTAACGCATCCAAAACAACGCTCCACTCTCGGTCATTAGCGTGAGAGCTGGTAAAGAAGTTATAGAGTAGCACCTATAAATCACGGGCGTTAGGCTGGAATAACTACTAATACAGCTATACCTTACATCGTTAAATTCCAGGCCTTTGGCCTCGTACGGTGTCCTAGATAAGCCGGGTAAGTTCATAGTTTATAGGTCAAGACTGCGGCCAATAGTGGGGTATGCGTACATAATGCAGACCTCCAAGTCCGAAATTTTGTTCCTCAACATCTCTCTTTCGTCACTGCTGCGAACAATAATACCTTTAACGTAACAATAGATAAGACGCTGTGTTTTAACAAAATTATTGGAATTACGCACACTGTTCCGCCCCAAACGGAATGGCCGAAGTCCTATTGTACATCCAAATGTCAACCTGCAGGTCCTGTTGCGAGTGCTAATGAAACCCACCCTTTCCCGCGTAAAAATTGTGCAAATCCTGCAACGCCGTCGTCGCAGTTGGCGAAAAATGTGGGTAAAGGGCCCTTCGAAAGACTGGTCTCCCGGTCAAGTCTATCGATGGACTTGGGGAATATGGCTATCAGAATATCAACGACGCTAGATGCTGCGTTCACGATGCCTGCGTGGCTCCTGTAATTCGTGGACAGTTGAAAAACTTTTGGCTTGACCAATTCTCGCTTTCCCGCTTGCACCAGAGGATCGGCTTCCTGTGATACAGTGTTAACTATCTGCTGATTATTATGGTAAAGAGACCAACCTCGATACGATAAAGCGATGCCGTTAGATCAGCAAACCTAAATGTGCATTCGACCGAGATCGTCTGAGCTGTGTCTCCCGCCCAGAAGAAGCCGTGCGGATTGGGACAGAGTGTTCGCAGCAGGCGCGTGTCTATAATCATATTATCTTGAACCTCATCCACATATCTTGCCGAAGTTGAGATACGTCAGAGCCGAAGTTGGCCTTGGCAAGGCATTAAACGCACAAGAAATCGATGGGATCGCGATATTCCGAAGAGAACATTTTTAATAGCGAATGGGTCCTGAGTGGTATTATTCTAATTCAGAACGCGAATGAGAAGCAATGAACCCGCCTATACATACCTGTCGGCGGCGTCCCTTACCCCTGGGCGCCTTTTCGCCAGGTAGAGTTCGAAGATCCGATACACGTCCTCCGGATATCGAGCAAAGGTAGTTTGAGCCTTGTGGCTCAGGGCGAGATATGCGCTCTCTGAGATGTAACCGTCCGCGGTATCGACCGCGCCCTCGGAGCCTCGAATTACACCCATCATTTCGCTCCACACGAGGGCGGGATCTACGTGAAACCTGCATTAGTTTTGGTCTGGCAGCAGGGCGAAGGGGCACTCACTGAGTCGCCGAGTTATTTGAGGGTTCATCTTTGACCAGTAATCACCAACGAATTCGTCAAACGAGAGCATGCCTGCTGTAGAGCCACCGGTTGCCGAATTCGTTGCATTTACTGCGGGCCGATCGGGATTGTCGGCTTCAAGGAGTCTGCACAACTATCAATCGGCTGGCTTAGCGTCTGCATAGTCTCAGAATTAAAACGCTACCCACCTGGTTGAATGTCAAGAATAAGGGGAAATGCTCATCTCCTAACAAAGAGTAACGCTCCGGCAAGTCGGCCCGCGTATCGTCTTCGTCGTCTTGACCCATGAGGTCGTCGTCCTCTTCCTCCTCATCCACTTTCGCTGCGATGCGCCTGATTTCTTCGATAGACCTTGCGCTGTTCTCTAAGGTTGCCTCGAGTTTTCGATAATATTCCTGGACGCGGGCCGCCAGGACCTTTGACTGGGTCACAAAGACCTGCCTTAGGCGTCGATCGAGACCATGCGGGGTCTTTTCTCGCATGAGCATCCGAAATAACATGGTGGTCGTTTTTCTATGATAGTAAAAAGCACTTAGTAAACTTCCGCAAGATGAAAAACCTTGACGCACCCTGTACCGCTTCGTCCAATAACATAGCACGAAGATGGGTGATTGATTATCTCTTGCTCTTGGCGCCTGCGGGATATGGGTAAAGAGCTGAGGAGGGCTACAAGAACGAGGGGAAGGTCCGCACGAGAGATCAAAGATAAAAGCGGACTCTAAGCCCACCCAGAGGCCTAACGGGAATTCAGGTGAGTGAATAGTTCTTGCTATCGCCGTAATTAGAACGAATACAAACTCTTCATCAGAGACTGCGGGACTGGCGTTAACCTTCACGAGTCTTCTGTATAGAGAAGAAGAACATACCTCTGAATATGGAACGAACTTCTCATGGCTTTGAAAGAACAGGTGAGCGTTTGACATCGATCACGGTGAGCTTCGAGGTCACGGCCGAAACGTACGTGAGTTCATGGACCTCCGAATCCTGCTCCTCGTCCAGGCTGGGCATGTCTTCGGGTGCTGCAGTCAATCTTCGGGCCACACGCTCCCAAACCAACTTGTCCACTTTATCGTTGGGGAAGACACCGTACAGCTTCAGCGCTGATAGATACAATGGTGTTTAGTTATTCAGTCAGCTCGCGCAAGCAAGGGTACCGACCTTTCTTTGCTTCCTAAATAAAAGAACGTCAGAAATTGCCACCTGAAAAAGATAGGATAGATAAAAACTCACACCATCGATACTGATAGTTTGATCGACCTTGAGCAGATGTGCGTGAGAAAGGATACAATGTAAACTTCATGAAAGGAAAGGTACCTGATAAACGAGGTTCGTTCCGTCGGACAGCTTGGCTTTGCAGATCGGAGTGTCAGTGTCGATACCAGCTACTATCTCCTGCTCGTCTGGCGCTCCATTCTCGTTCGAGAGGCGTCTGCAGAAAGGATGCACAGGTTAGATTTTTGGAAGTGCTAGGCTGTCGTGAGACCTACTTGACAATTTTCATAATTTCTTTAAAGGTGGCAGAATTGCCACGGTAGCGTTTCAGGTGATGCCTAATACGTTGCGAAAGGAGAACAGCATTGTCGGCGCTCGAGGTGAAGAACAACGACGGTGCGATAGGAGGAAGATTGGGATAGGTAGACCACTCCATGCTAACGTTGCTGGAGAGGGCATGAGGAGGGGAAGGCTCGAAGAAATTAGGTTGTTGGTGAAGGTATATGTTGCCACCCGTAAGCTCATAACTGGTCGATCAAAAAGAAATCAGATTCCAAAAGCGCCGCATCGATACAATCACCCATACAAGACATACTCTTAAGTCCAAATCAGTAGTTAACTTTGCGAAACCAATACAACGGTAAAATATATGACTCGCCTATTTTTGATATATACTACGGAACTTCGAGTCGAAGTCTGTGACATGGCAAATGACGCGAGCATAAGTGCACAAATGGGATGATGCTCCATGAGTTAAGTCGCTCAAAGACTCAACCACTCGCTTATCTCCAGATCTGGTCACATAAACAGAACACCGCTGGTCTCAATATAGTATCCTGCCAAGAAGCAGGAGGGTTCGCTTGGGTAGGGCAGGGTAGGGCTTGCAGATGACGGAGAGCGGTGGCGAGATGGCTTGCTTGTTGATAGCCACCTACATATTGCGCAAGTGCCGCGCGCGCGACCCGACTAGTTGACCATAGTGCTCAATAGCGAGCCCAAGGAGGGTATATTTGATCATTGCGAGGAAGCTTGAGAGTGAGAATTGACCCC
This sequence comes from Botryobasidium botryosum FD-172 SS1, assembly GCA_000697705.1. Lineage (NCBI taxonomy): Eukaryota > Fungi > Basidiomycota > Agaricomycetes > Cantharellales > Botryobasidiaceae > Botryobasidium > Botryobasidium botryosum. The sequence goes on along the minus strand of KL198024.1, from coordinate 114,892 downwards.
AGCGCCAATGGCTTAGCCGTCCCATAACTCGACTTCGCCTGTTGTTCGAATGGACGAAAGCGAGGCATGGGAAAGCCTATCCTATCTTAACCAAGAATTTGCGGCGCGCGCTGCAGGTTGATAGTTCTCGTTATCCAAATATTACCGCCAATAGAAGCCAGAAAAAGGAAGAGTAGTCAGAATTTGAACAGTAAGAAGATGAAAGCTCCTATACACTCCCAAACGAACACGCAGTGAGTTTGAATGTCGACGAATGCAAATCATGTCAACGTACCTTCACGACCCTCGCTCGCTATGAATCTACCGACACCGTCGGTGGCGGCTGCTCGCCCTCGCCCCCGCCCCCACCAACATCGTCACCCGCCTGAGCACCCTTTCATCTCCGCATTCACTTCCGTCCTGACCTCTCACCTTCAATAATATCTCCCGCCCCATCGCCTCCTTCCCCGTCTCCATCTACCCGCGTTCGCTTAGCCCCAACATCACCGGATTTGTCGCCGCCCTTCTTCGATCTCTCCACATTCGTGCCACTCTCAACGACTTTTGGCTTCTTCTTTTTCATGCTCAGAGGATTCGGCACTTTAGGGCCTTTTCATTTTTTGGATTCGAGTGGGGTAGCGTCTTGAGTCGACGCGGATTTAAGGGAGGCGGCTTCGGGTACTTTGGGGTTGAGTGACTGCGCTTTAGCCTGTAACAAATATGTGGTCGATGCGATCGGCGTAGTAATGGGATCAGATACGCATTATCGGATTGTAACGAGAGAGGAGTGCTCACATCGGCCTTAGCTTTGAGAGTAGTATAACTGGGCGGCTCGAGGACCATTATCGACTGGCTGACGTGTTTGACGGGTACCGCGGGAATATCTCCCAGCTTCGTATGCAGCTCGGGGGATTGTGTCGCAATAACGCATCAATGTTTATTCATTGGTCCTGTATAATTATCAGCCGTCGGTACGTCTGTACGCGGGAAGCAGTAGAAAGCGGCTTTACCTACAACGCTTAAAACGCACCCCTCCCCGGGTATAGCCTCGCGGTGGTTACACTTCCTCCGCTCGAACCTCAGCCACCGATTGGCTCGTTAGACCGAGCTCGTACAGCTCGACCATGCAGCATTGGGTGATCACTGATCATCATCACTGTTCCGCCCATCCAACCATTAACACGCATATCTGAGATAAAAACCTGCGTACTCACTTGGCTTCCCTTTGCCTTGCAAAACAATATCCAGCATGCGCTCGATCTCGATTTTCTGCTGCGTCCCGTTCTCGCAAAAAGTCGAGTCAATCAGCACTTGGTACGGCTGCCGAAACCCGAATGAATGTGTGTGGAGGTTCATGAGTTTTTTTGTAGGCCTTTGCTCGTTTCTGCCGCATCGTTTCAGAAGATTAAAAAAGATAAGATACAAAGTACTGGACGTTGTGGATTGGGGACTATTCGAGATTGTGCCCGGGAGTACTTCGGGAATTTGCATCCATCGCCCTCGGCTCGAAATATTGTTTTCGAGTTCCCCCAGCCCATCTCGCATTCCCTATTTCTTTTCCGTTCCGCTCTGTTTCATTTCACTCTCGATCATGTACTTACACTCGCTACGCGACGGCTTGAGCTTGAAGCTTGAGTCTTGGTCCCCCCCTCGACGCGCCGGGGACCTGAGGCTGTGCTCGAGATCGCGGGCGACAAACAATCCCTGCACACTATGCCAGTCTTGCCGGGGGATTTTGGCCCGGTGAGAAGGCCCGGAGAACGGAGTAAAAACGCACGGTCAGCAGGCAAAAAAGCCACGGAAAGGGGGACTTACAGGTGATTTTTGTGTATCTGAAAATGCCCCGTTTCATGTCCGATTCCACCCGGCAGGAATTCTCTCGCGGCGGGAAGTATTGAGCTGGTTGGGGGGGCATTTGTACGCACCTTTAGTGGGCATATTGGACCCGCTTGTCGGGCGAAGATCCTGATCGCTCACCGTAGGAAATACGCACGGTGGCCGCTGTCATGATTCACACCTCAAACGGTAATGTAGAGACTGGAAAGCGGGCGCGAGAATGATGTAATTACGGATACGGCACTAGCTACATCAATCAGACCATTCGTCGTTGTTCTGGCCCGCACCACTGCCGTTGCCGCCTGCATTCCCACCTGCACCTGCACCGGCGCTCTGATGGCTGGTTCCTACCCCTGGGCTTGCGGCGCTGGCAGTGAGTTCTTCTTCTTCAAGTGCCCGCTCGGCCTGTCGATGGCGACGCGCAGTTTTACGGCGGCTCTTGAGGAGCATCACAATGAATTCGTCAGTAGCCCAGTTGTGCTGGAAACGGGCGAGATAAGGCTGGCGCTGGCGAGCCTACAGTTCAAAGTTAATTGCGAGGCCAAAAAGTAGGAAATATTTTGCTTACGATGCGGTGGATTTTGCCAAGGGTGACGGGATCGATGTGGCGAAAGTGGATCGTTGAGGGGATGTCCGCGCGATTGACAAGGGACTTGATCATTCGCTAAACAAAGGGTAGTGTACCACCGCGTACGTGTGAGTAACAAGAAAACAAATGATGCTCAAGTGTTTACCTGGATTGCTTTATACTGCGCCCGATCATTCTCTAAGCCCATTGCGTTCTGGAGCGAGAAACCGTCTCCAGCTGAGCCGTGGGGTCGAGGGACGATGGCGTTAGCCTCACCGTTTGCTGCACTGTTTGCCGTGCCAGCTGTCGCCGGCGCCGCAGCAGCAGCGCCGGCGCTCTGTTGAACATGCTGAGCAAGGGCTTGCTCAGCCTGCGTTGCCCGCGCTGATGAAAAGAAGATAAGTATATATGATCAAAGCTGGTTTAAAAGAAACTCGCCAAGCAATTCTTCGATGCGCGTATGCAACTCGTCCAAGGCTTCAGAGTTGACCGTACTGATGTTTCCGGGAGCACCACTTGAGGAGCTGGCACTGGCGTTGGGTCCAGATGCAGGGGGCAGTGGGTTGGGCGGTGGGACCGGATGGGAGGGCTGTGGATTGGGACCGGAGGGAGTGCTATGGCCACCGCGACCACGACCGTGACCGCGACCACGGCCACGGCTGCCTCGCTGAGCTGAAGATTGACTATTGGGCATGTTGAAAAAAAGGTGGGATGAGTGCGAGACTACTGAAACACAAGTGCTGGCGCCCTTTATATAGACCCGCTCTGCTCATTTTACCTTGAGATCAATTGATGACGACAATGGTGGCTAACAGCAGTCTTGAGGCAGCCAATGGTGAGCTCATAATTAAAAAAAATCAATCTATCAGCAGGTATTTTGCAATGCTGATGGCAAGGATCAACTTACCTCACTTTCCACGTGAGTTTCTGGAACGGCATAGCAGATCAGTCGGTATCGTTGTGCAGCTGTAGGTTGCATGTGTTGAGGTCAAGCGTTGGCAAGAGCGATCAATGAGTATTGAACGTCAAACGGAGCGCGCTGAGCACCAAGCACTCACTGAGACATATGTGATGATGGTGGAGTGATGGCGGCAGCGCGCGCGGCCAATTGATAATAATATTAAGTGGCCATGCAAGCTGCTGACTAATCATAAAGGCTGAGTCAGCCATTTCCTTTGTACGCATGAGCCATCAGTACTTCAGTGCGAACGAACACACATCAAACTCCACCGGGGCCGGACTTCCTTGGGGAGCTCTGGAACACGCTCTGATGCCATCAATGTTGACAACAAGAATTCAACGCTAAGCACTTGCTTGCGCGCAATCTTGTCTTCAACATTCATCACCTCAGACGTCTTTGCGCACCTCCAAATTTCTGCACAAGCACCATTTCTTGATAATCTTAGCACTATGCCCTCTGATAACACAGTCGTCTGTACTTGCTGTGGGGAGAGGATCAGCCGGAGGCAGGAGCAGCGACATCTCCGAGGTGAAGGGAATAGGGTGGCTCGCATGCGCGCTGCAATTGAAGAGTCTGATCTCCTTGGGAGGCTGTCTGCACCTGTGCCAGCCCCTGCTTCTAACCCATCCCCTCCCCCTCTTCCTCCCACCAACCTTTATGACGAAATGCCTCCTTTGATCAACATTCCCAATAACACCAACATCTCTCGATTTCAAGACATTCTGGACGCACCATGGGCTTCTAGATACTCGAGCGTGATCATGGAAGATGTGTCTGACTGCGGGTCAGATATGGCCCCCGATGACGAGGTTGGCTATGACGATTTTGAGCTGGATGATGATTTTTCCGAGCATCTGAATTATGGAGCAAAAGAGACGGGTTGGGGTGTCTTCGAAGAGGATACGCTGGGGGAGAGTTTTGAGCAAGATGCTTTCATGGGTGCATTTTTCCTCAGTGCATCAATTTTTTGCTGCTGCAAGCCTGAAAATTTCATTATTTAAATAGCAAACGCTGAGCTGGGCGAAGACGACATCCACAATATCCGGGTGTTCAATCTCCTTACCAAACACAGTCTTAGTGATCACCTCTACAACGATTTTCCACATACATTCCCAAAACATACGTTTGGCTCTATCTATGAGCTCCAGCAACATATGGCCCGGCTATCGGGCGTGCGCCCAAAGTTTTACGACATGTGTCCAAACTCGTGCCTCTGTTATGTGGGGCCCAATCGGAACCTATCTAAATGTCCATATTGCAGCGAAGAGCGCTGGACATCGGATCGCATCGTGCGGAAAACATACAGTTATATCCCCCTAAAACCTCGGCTGGTGGCGATGGTGGGCAACACGCGTCTTGCCGGGCTTATGCGCTATCGTGGCCAGTATGTGCATGATCCAAATTGCATCACAGATACCTTTGGTGGCGAGCATTACCAGCGGCTCCTCAAAAAGCGTGTTACAATTGGCGATCGCAAGCTTGACCATCTCTTCTTTTCCGACGCCCGTGACATTGCGCTGGGGATTTCCACGGATGGCTTTTGCCCCTTCAAGCGACGTTCCAAGACCGCATGGCCCCTCCTCGCATTCAACTATAATCTACCCCCAGAAATTCGATTTGAGGAGGAGAATTGGATCCCCCTCGCTGTGATCCCCGGGCCGAAAAAGCCCAAGGATATCGACTCCTTCCTATATCCATTTGTAGAGGAATGTTTGGAGCTTGCCGAGGGGGTATCCGCGTTTGATGCGCACGAGCAGGCCTTGTTCAACCTCCATGTGTACCCCCTCTACGCCTTTGGTGACATACCCGCTGTCGCTTTGCTCATGCGAATGAAAGGACACAATGGCCTATGCCCATGCCGTATGTGTTCTATTACTGGTATCCGCATCCCCGACAGCACAAATCCCGCACATCAGGAACCTTCCAAGCTACAAATTTTGACGTTTTAGTAGCTTTTGAGGCGTCACGACCGTGTAGGGTCCCTTTTCAAATATGTGTTGTTAAATTTAGTCATTTAGTCATTTAGCCACCTTGTAGGGTCCCTTTTGGATGTGCACATACGGCACGCTGGGCACTTTGCTCTTTTTAGTAAATCGTGTAAATGTGTAATGTGTAATATTGTAGGTAGGCCGGCAGCATTGATATAATACAATATGGAAAAATCGTAGCAGGCAATCGCACTCGCTCACGGACCCGATCACCAAATCACCGGTTCATCCTCACCCCACCTGAATCCAGCATCCTCTTCGGTATCCTGAGCGCGCTGATCGCTCGGCGCTCGCAGTGGTTGCTCTAAAAGTGTGGGGACCTAGGCGGGCGACCCTATTGAATCATGTGAAGTTAGTTAATGAAGAACCGAGGCTGCGGGCCACTCACTCATGGGTGGATGTGCTGGCCGAGCTCTGCTGCACTTCCCCACATACCTCGGGTCACAGCGTACGCGGTACTAGGGATAAACGGCCGGGGACGTAGGCGAGGACAGGCGCGGAAGGCTGGCCCAAAGAGAGGGCACCGGAGGCGACGCAGAAGGAGGTAGGATGGATGTTAAACAGAGCAGTGGCGGGAGGAGCGAGTGGACACTGTATTAATGACAATATGTATGTTAGTCTGTTTCTAGCAAAACGGCGTCTGTGCCTCGCGTACGCAGATATCCCCACCGGTCTAGCCGGCATGTGCTCCCGCATACTGGACGAGGGCGGCAACTGTATCGTGGCTGTCGACGCGGTGCTTCTTGGCGAGCTTGGGGATACTGGCGAGGATGGACGTAGTGATGGTGGGGCGCTGACGCGGCTGACGCGGCTGACCGTTGTAACAGTCGGATGCAACCTACTGGAGCCAGTTCTGCAGCCATAGCCACTCCCACGACAGATTAATATTCTTTCCAAGTCCCTTGACTCAACACCATCACCGCGTCGCGCGTCAACGTTGTCAACGCTGTCAACACTCACACGTATTCCCCCCGCTGTGCGATACATCACCGTACCACTCGCTCAGGCGCCGTGGTCTGATCCCCCAAGTGAGTCATGCAACTTATATATATATATATTTTCACTGAAGTCTTCGTTTCCCAGACGCCGTTTTCACACCAGCAAGAACCGTAGGGAGAGCGCTGGGGGAGCACAGTAGCTACTAGCGCTGGGGTGTGTGTGGGGCAAGTGCTGGGCGGTTTGTATAAGGTACGTAGGTGAGTGGGTTCCATTACGCGCCTGGCGCGCCATTGTTCTCGAGCGCTAATTCCTTTTTTCTCTCCTTAATTTAGGTTCTCATTTCCTCAGTTCTCCATCTGCGCACGCCCCTTCACTTGCCCCCTTACCAAGACAGTTGAAGCGAGTACGGCGTCGCGCGTGTGAGTATTAGGCGGCGTGCGTGGTGAACAGCGGCGCCCGTAGCCCGCCCGCGACAAAAACGCGATCGAAGCTGTGTGCCGCGGCTCCAGCATGCTGTCAGGCTGATGGACAATCTACTCATTTCAGTATCTATCATTCCGTGCCATCATATTGTAAATGACGACGCGAGTAATGATTTAGTACCATTTGTAATTTCAGTACTGTGTGTAAATCGATGTTTCCCGCTGGATGACTAAATGACACAAAAATTACTAAACTACAAATGCTGGCTTGTGACGATTGTGTGACCATAAATCCCGTGCATATTGTGTACAAATTAGTACTTTTAGTTGATTTGTACCCCGGAAGGTTCCTGATGTCGGACTGCCCAGCCATAGAGAAATAAGCGTCCGCCCAAATCACGAATGATAAAATATTTACGCACGACAGGTCAAATACAAAGGCAGAGTCTAGGTCTGCCCAAATGCCTGGAGAATTTTCGATAAGCTGTTGTGGCACTCAAATATCATTTTCTTACTTTTAATGACAGACTGCATCAGGAAAAACGGAGAATCCTAATTAGGGCTTCATTAGCGCCAATCGTTGATAAAGACAGGTAGGACCAGCTAATGGTCCCTAACGATGCCTGGAGCCAGGTTCCGCGAGGACCCTGGAATGCTCATGTAGAGGTTACATCCCAATGTGGCCGTAAACACCCTCTGAAGGTCTCATCTTTTTTTCGTAAAATCGGCTGGAGGTTCGAATTTTTCCTCTTCAAAAATAGCAGAGGTATGAGTTGAAGAGGGGGTTGATAAGCCTCTATCTGAGGTTTTGCACGACGTTTTCATGATATGTCCGAGGATGTTTGGCTCTGAATTTACCCGGCATTGAGCCATAGGTCCCATGCGTGGGCCTATGTATAAGACACTCACACCGCGTTTGCCTCAAGGTTACATCTGAGCGTGCTTGTGTTGAGAAGAAGCCCGATACTTACTCGATGAGAATAATTTTGGCGGCATCCCCTATCGCACGCGAGCTCTCATCCTTGATCTATTGATCCGTCTTCATGTCAACCCCCCCTCGCTGGCGAGCTCCCATCCAGAGCGCTGCTGCTGCCCACTGAGCCCGAGCGAGGTGACCGTCTCTAATGAGGTCCGATCCCGCGCCATTAATGCTAACTGCATAGGATCTGATAGGTAGGTGCGTCTGATCCAGGCCAAGACAGGCGACCGTTGAGCACCTCCGTCGCCGGCAAACATTGACCCGTAGCCAGTCACCTGCGCGGCCTGATCCACGGCGGCAACGTGCGAGCTCAAACTGACCGTCTCCAGCAATGTCCGATCCACGGCGATAACGCCTGTGAGCCCAAGCTGACCGTCGCCAGCAACGTCCGATCTGGGTCATGCAGTAAATTACTTGCTCTCATCTAAAACCTGCCAAGGAGCAAGGTGGTCCGACCAAGACGCTGGTAGGCCAGAAGTAGCCTTGATATGTGCACACAAAATCCAACTGGCGGCTGATCCGAAAGCCTTTCCGAAGCAGTAGGGTCTGACCTTCATTCTGTCATTTTGGCACAAGGCACGATTTTAAAAAGGCGAATTGGACCGTTTTTTGGCACGTATCATGCAAATTCGTATGTATAGATGCACAATCAACGAAAAATCTTGCGTACGGAAAGACTTTTTTTGGGATGAGACCTCTACAGGAGCATTCCAGGGTCCTGTTCCGCGTCGTGGTTTGATTGCATCCGGCTGGCTGCTGGCTTCGAACAGCAGAACGCAAGTCCAAAAAACCTGCCCTAAACTAACGCACAGACCCCCGCACGGACCTCTATAGCTGATAGTACCGGAAACCATCCATGGCCGATCATCACCTACCATCACGAACCACACTCGGCAGCAACGACAAAAGCTCATGCCGCGACTGCGACTCGCGTCTTCGTCTATCAACTGCAGCATTTTAGCCGCTGGAATGTCTGTCTTCGAAGCACAACGCAATGGATGATGTGGACATTGCATGGATCAGCTTGGGTGAAAGTTCCAGGTGTGTTTGCTTTGCAGGCGCCATTGGTTCTGACTGATTGCTTGCTTATTATCACCTGCGCTGCAAGCATAATCTACCTTATTGGCAGCCTTATCGACTTGCCGCAGGCATCCTACAGTATCTCCTACGTAGTACACGCACCGCGCCACCGTCTTCCTTGGAGACACCGATATTCAGTATGCTGTTTAGCACTGGCCGATAATTTTTCCTTGATGTACAGGCGTCAAAATCAAAATCATTGCATACCACGGGCCCTCGCATGACCATTCAACGCTGCCCATACAGTGTACACCCTGATCATTATTATAGTACTCTTTTCTCTTCACAACATGAATGCATGGTACTGACTTTATCAACCGTTTCAGATGCGATCGGCCTCGAAGCATTTTCCCACAGAGAGAATGACTCTTCTCTTTCCAAAGACGGCGATAGCAGGAATACGACTAACCTTATCCCATGCTCCATCTCCACGACTACATCTTTCCCGCCGACGGCAACGTATGTATTTATCACACCACCGCAGCCACTCGCTAATGTCTGTTTCTTTCCAGGATCGTATCATCAATAACAAGCCCTACGAGCATCCAATCCTTGTCGCGATCTTGCGCGACGAGCTTATTTCAAGGCCCAGCGATTTCCACAGCAACATTTATACGTACGACGGAACCATCGTGTTCCCCCGCATTCCCGTCCCCGCACTGACCCTAGCCAGTGCCGCCGTGCGCGCATAGTCTACGCATGTATATCAAACGCACCACACTGACGCTCCTCCATGCCGACACAGGTATATGCGGCTCTCGCGGACTATTCTACCGGCACCCGCGTCAACGCGGAATTCTCCCAGGCGACGTGCGGCAATATATACAAGAAGCATGCGTTGACTCTCGACCTCATTCACAAGAACACCGTTGTGCCGATGGCAGGCAGCAAGCTGATGCGCAAGCTCTACGATGCCGCATTGTACGTCTAGCCTTTCAGGTACTCACAGTATTCACTAAAAATTTGTCGGCGTGCATTCATAGGAGCAACGGCGACGAACACACTGGCATCACTGGCATCCCCATTCAATCCGATGCGATGGAGGGGTAGAGGGTTAGTTAGCCAGGTTGTCTTGACGCGATGGAGGGTTAGTTGGGGATTGCGACTGCCTTGTGCACCTGGATGGCGGCATCCATGTTTTTTGTCTTATCATGTACTCGCTCGACTGTGCTCACTGAAATCCATATCTTACTGCGTCAGCGCGTAGGGCTAGCTAGTCCTACTGTAGTCCTATTTTAGTGCTAAGTTGGCTTCAATAAGTTGGCACGAAGCCCGATTAGCACTAATTTTGCTTAGCAAGGCGTTAGTGCTAAATTATCGCTAATTAGCCCTAATTACGGATCTCCGTTTTTCCTGATGTGTGAGGACTATTGGCATCAGCACTAGAGTTTCGAATACGTAGTTACTGTGGAGCTGACCTCGGAATAGGGGATGAACTTCTAGAGCCTATACGCCACCGGTCAGCAACATTGAAATACCAGAGCGGAAAGGGGTGGCCGCACGTTAATCGTACTCAATTGCTTCATTTCAACTATCACCAAGTATGTACAGTTCCAGGACAAAAGTATTCATAATAAACACATGTAAACAAAAACTACTCACACCTCAAGCTATAATTGCTGCTATATTTACATATAGCCAACCATGTATGAGAGTGTTATCAGGATATGCATGGGTAAGGGAAAGCCTGGATATGCTCACCTCTACTACACTCATGGCTATTATTGGGAGACTTCCACTTTTATCATAAAGCACATATTTTAGATGAATGCAATCAGCAGTATACTTTCTCTGCAGCCAATAATCCATCCACTTCCTGGTCTTGATATGATATTCTGAAGACCTAGCACAGGCAATTTTAGCAAAAAGAATCGTGCAAATCAAGGGGCTTGCAGTATGGTTGCCCAAAATGTAAATACCACAATTCCCACTTTCTGCCTCAACAAAACAGGAGCCATTACTCAACATTGGAGAATGCTATTGATAATTAAATTTCTGTCCATAATGGCAGAGCATGCTACCTCTTTACCAAGAAAAATATAGTTTATTTCCTTTTGCTCTGCATCCTCTACAAAATAAATCAGGACTTATGCTCAAAGAGTGCAGGATATCCAGATTATTGATTACTTAGACAATAGCAATGTCAGAGCTCTCTTGATATATGCATACACTAGCCCTTCTCTCCCTTTTTATCATATCTGTTCATGATATTCCTTGAGGAGGGTGTTTTATTTTAGTGAGAAAAAGTTTAGTCTTCAAACATGCTTTTGTAAATTGGGTATATCTCACTCACAAAACACTGACTGGCCCCCATAACTTGTATGTGAGGAGCTCTGTGTATGACCCAACAACATATATGATCACATTTGATTTAAATCAATATACTGAAGAATGACTGCCTGGCATATAGAAAATTATAATATTTGTTACTGACACTGCAGCAGCACATGGTATGATTGAGGGTGCATATACAGTGATTCTATAGTCCTGTAGGAATTGTTCAACGTTATTTTTATCAAACTTGGTATACCTATTGAAAACTTATTATTCAAACAATGTGCCACATTCACTTGGTAATGCAGAAGGTAGCAATTGAAATGGACAAAGAGAATGCATGTTTGAGAAAATACCCAAGCTTTTTCAGCAGCAGAGACTCTAGGCCTAATAGAGTATGATCACAAATATTTGGCCATATCACATTGTGTAGTGGTGGTAAAATATCTTCATCTTATACTTGGTCAAATCTCGGATGCAAATGATTTATGAATACTTTTGTCATGGAATTGTATATCTGCTGGGTTGCGAGCGTCAGGCCTCGAATATGAAGCGCAGATGTGCCCCAGATGTACTTTCATCCCTCGTTGACGACTACTTAGTTGAATGCAAAACACTGTGCGTGTAATCGGGTCACTTCTTGCCGGCGCTGAGTTTGAACCCTAGTCGCACACGCCGTACTCCTCGATGGAGGGTGCAATGGACCAATAGTGGAATGGCAGTAAAACTTATATTTCAGGACGGGACAAAGGCAAGACATCGTCATTAATCAATCATACAAATTCCAAGAAAACTCATCGTCTACGTTGAGGGCAGGTCTCCTTGGTTGTCTCCGGGTCGGACGAGGAACGAATGACTGGAGAATCCCTTTGACCCCGACTTCCAAGCTCGAATCTGCGGCGGCAGCTTCTCCCAAAACCACGCGCACTCGCTCCTTATGGTTACAAACTTCCGCGACGATGTCTTTGAGCTGCTGGATCGAACAACTCTGGTGCACTTCTGAATTCGGCTCGAGTTTTTTCATCAAAGCGCAAAAGGTTTTGAATAACGAGCTATGGCCGGCCATGTTGTTATCAGCTCAGCTCCCTTTAAGACGAGGGCACAACTTACTTGCTGTCAGTCAGATCCTGCTGTACTTTCTCCAGTTCCGTATGCACTGCAACTCTGCACTGCCTCTTTGCTTCGTCCTTCCTCTGTAGACTAAGGTCGCGGACGGTCTCGATGAAGGCAAGGATGTGTGGCAACGGGCCGCGGAAAAAATGCATATAACTGCGTGACAGTTTTGCGTCAATACCACTCCCGAGCGCAGTGTTCATGCAACTGATGAAGTATCGAAGCGCCGGCTTTCGCTGGGCCTCCTGGAGTGCGGCGCGGCGGCGAAGGCAGCGGCGATAAGCCCTTTGAATCTGAATAGCGGCCACCCTTTGCTCCTCAGTAAGCTCCATTGCGAGATCCTCTGTCGTTGTCAGATCCAGCAACGGAGCCTCCTCCTCTGCATGATCGTTGTCGTTTTCCTCATAGCCTGCGTCTTCGGCATCTGGCCTTTCATTGCTCGTGGCAAATGACAGGGACCCGTTGAAGTCGGTTCGTTCGTCGGGCTCCGCGGCGGGGGGTAGAAGCTCGTTGTGGATGATACCCGCTACCGTATGGAGTGTCGCTGGGGCTACAGTCCTCAGCATCGGGATCGAGGTGATACCCCCGGGGTACACCATACGATGCCGGAGGTCTTCGAAGCTGTGGAAGGAGATAATCTGGATATTATGGCGCGGCCATGCTTGTCTCTTGTAGTGACGGAGCTGCACGAGGCCGTCCATGTGGCAGCGCTGCACAAATATCTCTACTGCATCCATGAAGCCGTACCTTCCGGGCCTCCCGGGTCTCCCGTACCAACCTCTTGCTTTAGTGAACCTGAGTTTAAGGGTAGCTAGGTGAGCTAAAATGCATCAGGATAGATGTGCTATTACGTCACACACGCAGCATAGAGGGGAGATGGCTCCTTTTCCAGAGACGCAACAGAAGCCAACGCCTCAAAAATTTCTCCTCGGGCATTGCGGACATTGTAGCCGACTAAGACAAAAAAATAACGACGGCATTATGCTTAATGCGGGCTTTACTGGGGAGGTGAGACACATACTCATTGCCAGCGCGCAACATCTGCGGAGATAATGGCCTCATTAGAACGCACGTATTGGGTTGACGTCAAATGATTACTCACATTCGCGTAATAGCTGCATCCCTCAGCCGGGGAGACACTTCGTGAAGCCTCTGGTTACCGTCGTACCATACACGCGCTGGGATTTGAAAACCGTTGAGTTGAGCGTGGTCACTGAACCAAAAGGGACGCACCAGGTTCTTTGAATACGAGCGAAAGCAGGCGTTGCAGCGCCAACCTCGAATGACGAATGCATCCCTGGTCCGCTCGTAACATTGAGAAGTAACCATGTGGTTGAATAGCCTCCATCATCCAGGAGTTTGGGAGTGTGAGCCCACTTAAGGATACGTCACCTCGCCAACGTCGCGTTTCGAAGAGCGTGTGTGCGACAAGTTTCTCTATGAAAGACAGCAAAAGATTGAGGTTGATGTATATCCCGGTATCGAGGACATGTCTACAAATGTCGAAATAGAATGAGCGATCGGCGAGAGTGATAAATGCCTGTATTTCGCATGGCAAATCTCAAGTTGGTAGACGTACTCGACGAGATAAAGACCCCGGTGAATGCGTCCCTGACAACTACCCATCAAGCAGCCAAAAAGATCTTGAACAATAGAGACCCGGTCGGCATTTTCAGTTCGGAAGAAGCTGGGTCGTTGCGTAGTAAAGCATGGAGCAGTCCAAATATATCTCGAAGCCTCAGGGAGATCGAATTTGGATATCATGACGCCGGTGGTTAATAGGATGTTCATATGGGTGAGAAGAGGCGAGCGATCGTCGTCGATTTGATAAAGCTGATCTCTTAACCAAAAGCGAATGTAGTCGAGTGCTGCTTCAAACTGCGGAATCGCTTCTGGGACCAAAGCATGGAAGTTCCCGACTTGGTACCATGGGGGATGGAGGACTTCAAAAAGGCGCTCGAGCCAGAACCTTGGAGTTAAGATGATTAAAATCGACTCGATTCATGATTGCCGCTACTCACTGCTGCACTCCTCGAAGCGCTTGAGCTTGTTGATGGCCACATGGCAATGAGGCGAGATGCCGCAATATCATGATTTGTTGGATGCAGATTCGCACGCGCTGATTAAATGCTCTTGGGTTAGAGTCTATGTGGGAAAGGCTGCAGAATTTGGTGGAACATTGGCTGCGAAGGGCGAATTCCAAACAAGGTCGCAAGGCTGAAGCATAGCGCAACTTCTCTTCTAGGTCGAAAATTCGATCATATAGCCTCTGAGTGATGCATGATCGGAGCAGATGAGCGAGTGTCCCTCCGTCAGCAAGTATATCTGCATTCTCGCTGATGGCGCGCCCACACCGCAGCAATTCAACACGAGAGTTTTCACGCAACAGTGCTGAGCCCCAGACGCGATATTTGTCGGGGATTGGTGCACCATCCGAGTCCATCATAGGCTCAAAACCAAACAGCCGCTGGACCTTGAGGATACTACAGAGATTCTGCCTCACTGTAGCGCCGCGTAATAGCTCCCCATATCTGTCGTACTCATCTAGAACATAAATAAGAGGGGTGACGTCGAGCTGCTGCAACGCGGGAGTCGTACGCAGCAAGTCGTCCAAACAAAGGATTGCCAAGTGAGGCTCGTGCGTCGCGTGAAGGCGATACAAGTTTCTGAGTTGAGCTTCGTCTTTGGAAATAAGTGCCTGGAAAACATCAAGCTACTTCGAGAGGTCAATTAGCTTATGCATGTGTTTAGCCAAGAGTAGCGGCGCACGTCTTGTGACACCTCAGCCCTGAGGAGGGTATTGAGATGTCGGACATTCAGTCGTTTGGCCAAACTAAGGATTGTCCTTGCGTCGGAGGGGATGGAGGCCAATGCGCGTAGGGGCAAGAGTTTCCAAAGACCACTGATTATGCATGAAGCGGCGCGCTGGTGTGAAGATGGGTCATCTTGTTTGAGGAATAGCTCAATGCCCTCAATCAACCTCCCTTCCTGCACACGCAGCTCGGCCGCCTCCTTGGTTCGACCTGAATCAAGAAGAATATCGACACGGGCGGCATGGAAACCATAGCCTTCAAGAAGCTCGAGGAGCTCATCTTGAGACTTGACCAAGGAGGAGGACTTGAGGTTTCTACAGGAAGATATATCTATGAACCGCTGACACCAGATTAGGGTCAGAATTACATACTTGAACTTGTTTTCACGGATAAGCCCGAGTTTACAGACTTCGGAAAGGCCCGCTGCCACCTCGTCATCAACGTAAGAGCGATATTTTTGAATGATTTCGGCGCATTTTTCGAAGTTGCCAGCCTTGCGATAGCTTTGAGCCGATAGTGTGAATTCTTCGGCGTCCTGGTATACGTCGCCAGCCTTTTCATAATCGGGAGCGAGCGCAAAGCAGTCTGCGGCGAGTCGGAAGCATAGCAATATTCTTCGCTGAGGAGCAAGTCCAACACAGGACATAAACAACCAGGCTGCTCGGTTATAGAGTGATTTGCCAGCCGCAGGGCTCGACATCGCAGCCCTTCGAGCTTGACTGCGACGTAGGTACGCCTTGCAGACGCTAGTCTCAAACTCAGACCCGGCACGCTCAAAGCAGAGCATGGCCTCGTCGTACAACTGGCGAGCAAAAAGCTCGCGGCCAGTCTTTTTCCAATCGCCGGCGGATGAAAGGACTTGTTAACAGCGGGTTAGATACTGGCCACATCAACGCTTGTGCGAATGCCGACTTACCCGTGAGCTGCGGGATAGGATTACCGGGGCGAACAATTCTGATCTGATGCCTGTTGAGCCAGAACCCCTGGAGGATTGTTACTATTAGAGCATGTAACATAGCTTACAGGCTCAAATGCACATGTACCTTCATCGGCTCTGCGTTGTCAGACGAGTCCCAGATCCAGCAGTTATTCCTCGCTCGGGTCACAGCAACGTACAAGCATTTGAGCTCTGAGCAGATGATGGCATACCGAGCCTGATCATGAGCGCGTTCGAACGAATTCAATACGACGCCCCACTCCGAATGACTTGCGTGCGAGTCGCTGAAAAAATTATAAAGTAGCACCTATGGAAGTTCAAATTAGGCTCTATCATGACCTATGGAAGCAAGAGCGAGATACACGGTACATACATCATTGAATTCCAATCCTTTTGCCTCATACGGAGTCCTAGCGGGACGATGAGTAATCACATACGAAGGCCCACGAGTTTCACTTACATGATGCAAGCAATTCTTCCGATCTGATCTCTCAACTTGTCTCGAACGTCAGCACTGCGAACAATGATACCTAGATCTCATCCATAAAGCTGCGGTTCATAGTAGGATACTAGGATTAATCTTGCTTACATTGTTGAGCACCAAATTCTATCGGAGAGTCGCTGTGGTTGGAGTTCAGAGTTAGCTTGGTGATTGGGGCTATCGCCGAAATCCATAGGTCTTACCCTCTTCCATTTAGGAATTTTTCAAAGCCAACCGCAGTGCTGTCCCATCCTGAAAAGAACACTGGCATGGGGCCCGCAGTAAGACCGGTTTCTGGTTCAAGCTTGTCAATTGATTTTGGAAATAGAGTAAGGAGTAAGTCGACGATGCTGGAAGCGGCATTGACAATGCCTGCGTGGCTCCGGTAATTTACGGAAAGCTCGAATGATTTGGGATAGACAGCTTCGCGCTTGTTTGCGCGGACCAAAGGGTCTGCGTTCTAATACGACAAGATATGCTCAGCGTCGTACCTCTGAGAGAATTAGATACCAAGTACCAACTTCAAGGCGATAATGTGATGCCGTCATGTCGGAAAATTTGAAGGTACATCCAACGGAGATTGTCTGAGCTGTGTCACCAGCCCAAAAGAGTCCGTGTGGGTTGGGACAGAGAGCACGAAGCAGGCGAGTATCGATTATGAGATTGTCCTGAACTTCGTCAACATACCTTGACACGAAAAAGAGGACCTTAAGAACTTTGCAAGGGGAAGCTCAAAACCAATATAATGACATACATGAAATCGAGTGGATGAGGTCGGAATTTGGATTTGATTCCTTGGAGGAGCGCATGCGTCCTAAGAGAATACTTAGTACCAATCGCGAATGGCCAGCGCAGAACACACACCGATCGGCCGCATCAATTGCGCCCGTCTGACCTTTTCGCTTCATATACGACTCGAAAATACCGTAAACGTTCTCTGGGCGCTTCGCAAATGTAGTTTGAGCTCGGTGGCTCAGCGCAAGATAGCTGTTTTGCGAGAGATATCCTTTTGGAGTATCGACCGTAGTTTCTGATCCTTTGATGACGCCTATAATCTCACTCCACACTAAAGCAGGATCTTCAAGCCGAGAATGGCTTTCAGCTCCTATGAAGAAACGCGCAAATCGAACCATACTCACCGAGACCCCTGGTGAATTGATGATTGGTATGCAACCAATAGCGGCCAAGAAACTCTTCGAAAGAAACAAGGTTTGGAACAGATCCGCCGAGCGCTGGGGCTCGCGTGTTCGCGCCGGCGTCGCAATCCGCCGCAAGTAATTTGCAAAGCTGTATCCAGATGAACCGTCAGAGACTTTATTCATGTGAGGGCAGATGGATTACGTACCTGGTTAAACGTCAAGAAGAGCGGAAAATGCTCGTCTCTAAGTTCAGAATAGCGCTCGGGTAAATCAATGCGCAGCTCGTTCTCATCGTCCAGGTCGAACAGATCCTGCTGAGCTTCTTGTTTGCAATTTTCTGCCGCGATGCGCTTGATTTCCTCCACCGACTTGGAACCAGCGGCCAAGGTTTCGTCCAGTTTATGATAATACTCCGCCACGCGCCCCGCCAGAACATTGGACTGAGTCACGAATACTTGTCTCAGTGGCCTGTCCAGTCCGTTTGGTGTCTTCTCTCGCATCAGCATGCGGAAAAGCATAGTTGTCGTCTTTCTAGACTCGTAAAGTAGCTCATTATATGAAGATGCAATGACAACAACGGACTGCTTACCCAGTTCCGCTGCGACCGATGACATAGCACGACGAGGGATGATGTATGATTTCCTGCTCCTTCGGACTGCCCAGCCACAGAGAAATAAGCGTCCGCCAAAACCACGAATGACAAGATCTATACGCACGACAGGTCGAATACAAATGCAGAGTCGAGATCCGCCCAAATACCTGGTAAATTTTCGTATAAGCTACCATGTACGCACAACGACACAACAATCCCACCGCTTACTTTTAACAACGGACTGCGAGGATTTTTGTGCATCAGCGCTAGAGTTTCGGATACGTGATTACCGCGGAACTGACCTCAGAATAAGGGATAAACTTTTCAAGCCTATACGTTCCCGGTCAACAATGATCAGTCGTCAGTGTGGAAAAAAGATGAACGCACGTCAACAAATCGTGAATTTCCAGACGTTGAGCGTCCGTCAATGTGGGCGTCTCCGCATCGGACTTCCTGGAAATCCTTTCCCAGATAAGAGTGTCGATCTTATTGTTGGTGTATATGCCGTAGACCCGGAGAGCTATAAAGGTGTAAGCAGCCCTGCCAAGGGTATCTGCGTGGTTATACGAGAAACACGAACCCATTTTCTCAGTCTATGAAGAGGATATATAAGTCACTACAAGTGCATGATGCGGCACCGAAGAACTTACCCCTTGCGCATCTGAGATCAAGTCCTTCTACTCAACGCATCGAGTCAGATCTGAGCAAGTACCACCTGGGTGCGATAGGAGGAGATGTACCTGGTAGACTAAATACATTCCATCCAGCAACTCGGCTTTGTAAATCGGCGCAAAAGTTTCGCCACCCGCCACCAACTGATGATTATCTTCGGTGAATTTTTCCTTCGAGAGGCGGCTGGCGCAAAGGACCTTCAGCATCTATGGCGCTTCCGAGTGATTCAAAGCGCTTACTTGAGGGTCTTCAATACGTCGCGGAAGGAGGCAGAGTTTCCGCGATACTGCCCGAGATGCTTGATAGCTCTGCCGGAAAGCAGGACAGGGCACCGTCCCAGTCGCGGGTCAGAAGACACGAACTGGGAAGGGGCAATAGGGGGGAGATTCGGATATGTAAACCACTCCATCTCGGTAGGGAGAGACGTCAAGTGGTTGGAGGGAAAGAACGAAATCAGAAATGGTGGCCCTGTTATATAGTACCATTTTTTTTTCGTATATAAACCGTATGCTCGTAGAGAGAACTTAAAAAGAATCAAATTCCCAAAGCATCGCATCGATACGATCGCCTATGCAAGACATATTCTTAAGTCTGAATGCGTAGTTATCCATGCGAAGCTTATACATATTTGACTTGCCTATTTTCGATATACCCTGCGAAACTTCGAGTCGAAGTCTGCGACATGATGGATGACGCGAGCATAAGTACATATACGAGATAGAGCGCTGCAAGTTAAGTCCCTTGTAGACTTATTCGCTTGCTTTTACCAAATCCGGTCACATGGAGCAAACGTCGCCAGATTTAAGTTGTTTCGCCACCGAGAAGCATGCGTGGGGCTTAAGCCTCAAGGTGGGATTAGGTAGTGTTTTGGCAGGGTTCACGAATGGCGGAGGGTGATACATAGCATGACGAGCTGTGCTTTGCTATTAGAGCCACATAGACAATGTTGAGCCCTTCCCAGAGAGACGAGACAGCGCGCTGGCAGGCAATATGTGTAGTTCCTTGGACAATGGAAGAGCTTAGATGATGTCGCGTGTTGCGCGGCATTCCAGCAAAGAGGCAACGCGCCACAACGTATGATGTCCCACAACTCGGCTTCGTCTATCCGGAGTAAAATTCGAGTAGATGAAAGCGAGGTGTGTGATACTATGCCATGAGACGAGGGCCACATGTTGATAACCTGGTTATCCGAGCAAAACCACGGATGGAAAAAGGGGGGAAAAAGTAACTAGGATTTAGATACTAAAAGAATGAGGATAAGCTTAAATCTCGACAAACGCAGCCCATGGCGTACCTTGGTACCTCCTTCACGCTATGAATTCACCGACGCCATTGGTGACTGCTCGACCCCGCCTCCGTCTTCGCCGGCATCGTCGCCCGCCTGAGCGCCCTTTCTTCTCCGCTTCCTCTTCCGCCCCGATCTCTCCCCTTCAATAATCTCCCCTACTCCCCTACCTCCTTCTCCGTCTTCATCCACCCGCGTTCGCTTGGCCCCAACATCACCCGACTCGTCACTGCCCTTTTTTGATCTCTCCACATTCGTGCCACTCTCAATGACTTTTGGCTTCTTCTTTTTCATGCTCAGAGGATTCGGCGCTTTAGGGCCTTTTCGTTTTTTAGATTCGGGCGGGGTAGCGTCTTGAGTCGACGCGGATTTAAGAGAGGCGACTTCGGGCGCTTTGGGGTTGAGTGACTGCGCTTCGGCCTGCAACAAAGATGCGGTCAACGCGATTGGCATAGTAATGGGATCGGATGCGCAGTATTGGATTATAATGAGAGAATGCTCACGTCGGCCTTAGCTTTCAGGGTGGTATGACTGGGCGGCTCGAGGACCATTACCGACCGGTTGACGTGTATGACGGGCACCGCGGGAACATCTCTCAGCTTCGTACGCAGCTCGGAGGATTGTGTCGCAATAACGTATCGATGCTTATTCGTTGGTCCTGCCAGCGTCATTATCAGCCGACAGAAAATCTTTGCGCGCGAGGAGAAATGGAAGGCGGCTGTACCTACAACACTTAGGACGCACTCCTCCCCGGGTATAGCCTCGCGGTGGTTGCACTTTCTCCGCTCGAACCCCTTTGCTACGTCGACCGTCGATTGGCCCATTGGACCGAGCTTGTACAGCTCGACCATGCAGCATTGGGTGATCACTGTTCCGCCCATCCAACCATTAACACGCATATCTGAGATAAAAACCTGCGTACTCACTTGGCTTCCCTTTACCTTGCAAAACAATATCCAGCATGCGCTCGATCTCGATTTTCTGCTGCGTCCCGTTCTCGCAAAAAGTCGCGTCAATCAGCACTTGGTACGGCTGCCGAAACCCAAACGAAAGTGTGTAGAGGTTCATGAGTTTTTTGTAGGCTTTTGCTCGTTTCTGTCGCATCGTTTCAGAGGATTAGAAGATGACAAGGTGCGAAATGCTCAGCGCTCAGCGCTCAACGCTGCAGACTATCCGAGATTAGTCGGGAATTGCATCCGATATTGCTGGCGGGCTGCAGACTCACCGCCACCTCCACCCTTGCATTACTGATTGAGCAGCGACCACGAGTACTTTCGCGATGCGCCCCCGACCACCTCCGCCGCCGCCCCGCGGAGGCCCAGTCGTGGTCAGCGATCGACGAGAAGCAGCCATACAGCGATACGAGTCAAGCTCAGCCTGGCCCAGCACGCGCTGGTGGCGCATCAGGACACCTCTCACGAGTCTCCTCAGTTCGTTCACCCCAGCCTCTCAGCGAGCGGCCTAAACCGACCGAGCATGGACGCTGATTCACAGAGATACGGATGCCCCTCGTGTCCGCTGCCATGGCTGGCGCAAGCGGCGGCGAGCTCGCGGCGCGCGTGACCAAAGCAGGAGGATTCGGATTTATCGGAACTGGTATGTTCTCTCGCCCTCTCTCTGAATTCTACAACACCGCCTATCATAACGCAAACTCTTTGTAAACAGGATATGAAGACGTGTCAAAACTCAGAAACGAGCTCGCCCTCGCTCGTACAATCCTTAAAACCCCCTCCCCATCGCCCCTCAAAATAGGCGTCGGGTTCCTCGTCTGGACGCTCGAGAAGAATCCCCAAGCGATGGAGCTCGTAACGGCGGCTCTGGACGAGCGCGTCAAGGCCGTCTGGCTGTTCGCCGGAAACGATCTCTATCGCTGGGTCGAGTTTGTTCGCAAATACGACGCTGAGCGCGGAATTTTGGCCGATGAGGAGAGGACGCTAATTCTCGTGCAGGTGAACTCCGTCGAAGAGGCTCTGAAGGCTGTGGAGATGAAGGTGGATGTTATCAGTGTCCAGGGTACGCGTCCCCCGTCGTCTAGTGTCCTTGGCATGTAGCGATTATTCACCTTGAGATAGGTATCGAAGCGGGCGGACACGGCCACTCTCAAGCACTCCCCCTTCTCACTCTCCTCCCCACCATCCTCCGCGCTCTCCCCGCACCCTCGCCCTCATTCCCACCATCCACACCGACACCGGTGATCCTCGCAGCAGGCGGCCTAACCCACGGCTCACACCTCGTCTCCCTCCTCGCCCTCGGTGCCCACGGCATAGTCATCGGCACACGCTTCCTCCTCACTCCCTCTTCTCTTTACACACCCGCCCAGAAATCAGCCCTTGCCGCCGCGCCGTCATCGGCTTCCGTACGCTCGTTTGCATTCGACGCTGTGCGCGGGACGACGGGGTGGCCAGAGGGCGTCGACGGGCGGGGGCTGAAGAATGGGATTATAAAGGATGAAGAGGAGGGCGTGGATATTGAGGAGCGGAAGAGGAGGTATGGGGAGAGCGTAAAGAGCGGAGATGTGGAGAGGATGGTTACGTGGGCGGGGGCGAGTATCGGGCTTGTTGATCGTGTCGAGGAGGTAGAGGTGAATTGCCTGTTTTTCTCCACTACTGCGCGCGCGGCTTCTCACGGGAATAACATATGTGTTTTTATAGGATATCGTGAATGAGATCCACGACGAAGCCGTGCGGAGTCTCCAGGCTACGGCGAAATTGCTCGAGCAGTAAGTTTACATATTCATTCGTATACAACGAGGCGTTTCCTCGGCTTCTTATCATTAATGCGAGGTAGCGAAACGGATCGCTACGTCATTCTACATTACTCATAAGCGATGGGGACTGTCGGTGGGCGTGCGCTGTTCCCGACCCCAATCACCCCTCCGCCTTTTCCACTGCGTAGCGAGATGATAGCGCCAGGGTCAAGTCCAACCCGCCGTTCACCACGCGCTTCTCATCCCTCTCGGCTTTTTCTTCTTCCTTTCTTTTCCCCTTTCACTATCGCCATCTGCACCTCCCTTGCGAACACTACATCCGTGAGAAGTCTCGGAGCATCCCCCGCAATTGCTCAAGCTGTAATTTCAAGCTCATATGTTCATCTGTATGCAACTTTTACTTTTACTTCAATCAAGTAAAAATACACTCTTCTTTGTTCTGCATTGGAACGTGACCTGGTGTAGTACGTATACTCAAGTTACCGCGGTTGAACGAATTTGGGTAGCAAAAACACAAGAATTACCGTCGTGACCCGTCGGCCAAAAGCAAGCAACTGCTGCCAGTTATAAGTTGATAAAATTATCAAAAAGATAGCTGGAGTGGGCTCCGAACAATGGGGGGGTTGTTGCATCTGTCCATGCATCGCCGAGATGAGTGCAGGACGCCAGACGGAGCCGTATATGTAACCCCAGGCATACCGACCGAGTCAAGAGCGCTGCAGCTTGGCGATGCCACCGGCGACTGCCAGCGCTACCGCGACGCCAGTCCTAATGATGACATAGTACTAGTGTTTCATGGGCACGGATGTCTGGGAGCCAATGAGAGAGATTGTTACGGATAGAGAGTATGTCAAGGATTGACACAACGTGGACGTGGTAATGGGAGCATGGGTATACATTATAGCAACAAAATGACTGATTACGCGATGATTACACGCTGGGAGAGAAAAGAGCTACGCCGAGAGGAACGCTGTCCTGGATGCGGTATCACTTCACGGGCTCGAAAGCGCTGTGATACGGATTTCATCCCGGGAGGCACGCAACAATTGCGCGAGAAGGTTTAGCGGAAGTTACTGTGAAACTTGGGCCTTGGGAGGCGAATGGTACTGAGCCGGGGGTTAAGCTGCCGAGAGCTGGCAGGGGTAAGCAATCGAGAGATCACGGTCTGCGCGCTCAGCCGATGAGCAGGAACGTGGCTACTACAATCCGTCACGATCTCCCACATACGATTATCAAGCCCCAGCGATATGGTGTGTGGGTCTGTTGGCCTGTCGGGTAGAACACCCTTCATCGCCAAATTGACGACCGCATAGAGGTGGGTGGATGCGAATGGTACGTCTCCCGTGAAAGCCTAGTGTGCGAAGGCCTTAGATAGAGAGAGCCCTGTATGATAGATTTCCGACGAGATGGCAGGACATACCTCGACGATCGCTCTTCCGTATGCAAACATGTCTGACGCCGTGGTTCGCTCAGTTTCTTGAATATGCAGCCGCGGAGCCCAATGAAAGGGAGAACGTTAGGGTGGTTGAAACGCTGCCATACGCCAATCTCACGCATAGCTCTCTGAGAGTCAATTGAAAAAGTTAAGATAGGCTAGGGACGAGGGTCGGGGCAAGATTTGACTCACATGTTTTGCAGTATCACTCGAAACATGTTCAAGGAGCGCTTCATTGCGATTTTGTGATAGGCTTGGTGCTTGTGGCCAATTACTTGATCGCTAGTTCGAGGAGTCATCCCTGCCGTAGTCAGAAAGTCAACGAAGCCCGTTTAGATCCATTCACAAACAGGGACCATTCACCGGGCGTATCGAATCTCCCGACGAAGGCGACATGCATCCGTGGGCATTCGGCGTCAGACGCGTGGACCTGGGCCGTCAGCTCCATTCGATGGAAAGGATTGTTGACGATATCGGACGCTATTTGGGCAGTAAACGCCGTTTCGTTCGGGGCGCATTCTACCCACAACACCGGACGAGTTTGCTCTAGGTACTCCATGGTGAATAGACAGCGCTAGGTATCGTGTCCATCTCCACGACGTATCCATGCGAGGATGGTAAACGAGCTGCTGCAGAGGGGGGATCTAAGAGGAATCTCGAGCTGTCCAGTAGGTCGGTCCTGCCTGAGAGAAAAGCGATGAGATTGGTACCAGATGGGAGGTCGAGAGAGATAGCTTATACCATGACGAAAGGCGGCAAGGAAGAGTCGGAGGTAGTGAAGGAGAGGCCAAAAGTTTTCGTATTGAAGCCTTGAGTGGCTCGTCGAGGATAGCGACGGTAGGGATAACAGACGAAACCTCAATAACCGCCCAATGTCTTGGATTTTGTATCGTTGATAGCCATGATTTAAGGTCTAAGGCAGACAAGATACTAGATTTGCCCCCCTGTCATAATTATTTGTTGGCATGAAGCAGAAAGGTTACGAACGATTGACTAAACTCGAGTATAGAGATGAAGCCATTGGTCATAGATATTGCTTGACTCTCTCGCCGCACTGTATATCATCTGAAGTAGTTGCGACTTCAACGTTTCCTCCTCTTTGAGCTGTTCCTACACCGTTATCAAAACTATAAGCCCTAACACAGACTCAGCTCCAGCAAAACTTGCATTGGTAGCAAATGGCTTCTTTCTGGTGGTAATGACTAAGACCCCGATTAACATGCGATTCGCCAGTACGTGCCCATATTCCGAGAGGACTCTTTGCAGAGTTCAGAGTCTAGACGCTCTATCCGGGCTGTTCAAAGCGGCAGTGACGTCGTCTACAAAAGCTTGCGTCGGAGACAAGCGTCGAGGGCTGATACTGATCGTGACAGAGGGAACTTGGAACCTTGCAAGCGTGTACGAGGTTGTTGTGGGGTCAGGTAGGGGAGGAACGTGATCTCCTAGGATTCCCGGTGCACAAGCCCGCCACATAGACACAGCTTCAGCAGACTAGCCTTTTTTGAGAGATGCAAAGTCGGATGGTGATGCAGTTGAAAATGTTTCAACTTGAGATGATAATTGCCCGGGCCCGTAGAGCAAGGCTGGCATGTAGTCGCTCTTGAAAGCTGCGCGACCTTTAGATCGGAAATTGTGGGCCCAGTTCCACGCAAGCAGATGGCGTGTAAGCACCCGGATTTAATAAACTGTGAAAATGAATAACATTATCACGCTTGTTGACAGATAGCACAAAACAGGGACGAGACTCACAATTTCATTTCGCGACATGATTCAGCTCTGAAAGGTTTGGGATTGATGTAGTCGTGGTAATAGAAAACAGGTGGACTTTAGAGTCAAGTGGGCGACGATGAGTGGGGAAACTGCTGGAAACAAAGAACGTGTTACCGAAAACGCTAGCGTGTGAAGAAATTAAGTGAGCATGCCCCAAGGTCATAGTGGCTGCTATGAGATCTAGTTCCCCCGACATCGACCATCAGCTTGGTTATCGACAGGTGGCTTCGACTCTGGGAAGGGCTACCAGGCCCGAAATTAATGGCAGGAGTGCACACAGAAGTGCAGCCGGCTATGCAGCTCTTACGCCAATTGCGAATATAGTGTGAATTGCCAGGCATGGTCCCAGACAAGAGGTATCGTACACCATGCTTGCATCCACCATCAATAACTTATAAGCGTTCATCCGGAATGTTGGCGGTTGCTGCAGGGCACTAGTAGCAAATTGACTAGCGGATTGACGGCGCCTGGGGCTTCCGCGTCATCGAGGATGAGATTCAGAACGCTGCCTGCTCAGTGCTAAGGTTACATAATCGGCGTTTGCCGTTTACTACCGCCTCGAGGGACTCATTAATCTGCCTTCGCCCTCCCTCGCACCCTACATTTTCAACTTCGCCTTGCACGCCAGTCTTTTTTGCCATGGAAGCAGCGATTCAACCCCAAAGCAAATATCCGTATTTCAGAGTGCTCGTAGTGGGCAAAGCCAACGCGGGGAAAACTTCCATTCTTCAAGCCGTCTGCGGAACCACAGAGGCACCCCAGGTCTACAGTCCGCGAGGACGAAGGGTACGACGTTCCGCGCTGAACATGTATCTTATTGTTAACTCAATTTTCTTTGAATGCCCGTAAGATCATAGCCAATAAATCGATGCTGACGCCTACTGCATTGGTGGGTCCCGGCAAAAGACAGCTGTAAATTTCTATCTAACGCACGTTTCGTAGCGTGGGCTCCACGACATCGATAACGAGCTGCGTTTTCGCAGCAATCCTGGGTTCGTGTTCCACGACTCTCGCGGCTTTGAGGCCGGCGCCACCGAAGAGCTGGAGATAGTCAGGAAGTTCATCAATAATCGAGCGACCGAGCGGTCTGTGGATAGACAGCTTCATGCAATCTGGTATATCCTATGCTTGCCTTTAGTATGCTGGTTCAATGCCTCACGTCCCGTTATCAAGGTTCTGCCTTCCTACAGACCATGATGCGAGGATGCTAACGGCTGCGGAACTTGATTTCTTTGAGCGCTGCGATACTGGGAAAGGTTGATCGTATGCCTTTCTCTTATGTGACGTTTCTTATCCTAACAACTCCTCTGCGATAAAGTACCGGTGGTTGCGATATTCGCCAAATTCGACAGTCTTGACAGCAAGGCATTCCAGGAGCTTCGCGACGAAGGCGTTGGCTTTGTCGAAGCACAGAAGCGAGCCCCCCGCCGCGCTGATGAGTCTTTTGAGCGCGACCATCTCAGCCGCATCTTTCAGTGCAAGTATCCACCGGTGAACGAATTACGTGTTCGAAGTAAGTTCTGACCGATGGACAAAAGCTACCTCGACCCTGATCAATTACCTTAGACATGCATGAGGCGGAAAAATACGGAGAGGCAATTAAACACACTGTGGTTGAACTGCTGAAGAAAACTTCAGACGCGCTCCATACTGACGCATTGAGGCTGTTGCTCACCGCAGTTCAAAACAACAATTTGGAGCTTTGTATGGCTAATGCTGTCAACAGGCAAGCCTTTATTTCTTTGATTATGTGGCTGCCGTTGTCCACCTTGTTGTTTTCACCACTAGCGGAAGAATCACAGCTGCTGCACAAGGTAAAACCATCCACATGTGCCAATGTGAATAAGCAAACCAATGGTGTGTCATTCCATTATAGAGGCACTCGAATCAGGTGTCTTTCCCCAAGGAAAAAAATTGGAAGCACTCATCCGGGGTGTGGTCATTCATTATCCTCACATGTCGGTGAGTCCTAAAACCAATACATGGTATTTATAATAACTATATATTCACCCTCTGGTGCTAGGTGAGGATCATACATATGTACACACTATTGTATTGGCCAAATTGATAAGCCTTCTTTGGCACCTGGTACAGTTTGTGAGTACTTCTGTGCTATTGCAAAAAGCACCCTCATCCATGTGTGCCTGCTCATACCCTACTACTATGCTTTCTGTAGATAAAAGCATGTCTTTCTCTTACCTTATGTCCCTTTGTATTATCCAATACCCTTTGTTTTCATCAGGAAGTATGTCACTTGCCTATACTTACCAATATTGTCTGACACATTCAATGCTGCCCACTTAGGATGTGAGTGCTCAATACTCTCCCTAAGGGTTTGTTGCCCATATTAACTCTTCCAATGGTAGCTGGTGGGTATCATGTACTCTTAGCATAGGATAGTTGAATTGACATTTCTTAACCATCTGGTGACCATGGCCTTTTGGATAGGATGTATGTATGCTGCTCATACACATGCATATGCCAACTTAATTTTTTGTTGCTGTTCTCATTTAGCATGATGTGAGTGTCTATCTCCCCACATCATTGATCTAACTGCTCATCCTAGATATCCAAACCTTGCCAGGTTGTATGTGATCTTTTCCTTCTCTGCCAGATTGATGTAGCACCTTGGTTACTTTTTACACTTTGTTTTTAGCCTAGGGCAAGTGCAATACCTGCTTCTCATAGCTTCATAGCTAATAATATTCTCATTTGTTCTTATATATGATGAACAGGGTGTAAGCTATTTAGTCTGTACATCAAGTTGAACCTTATACTCACATCATGGTTGAACTCAAATCACCCCAGCGAGTAAGCTACATCTGCCCATATCTTGGATAGCTCAGCCAAACTTATTCATTTTTCCTCTGTCAGTATGTAGGTTATCTGATTTATGGATGCCTGCAACTGGATAACCACAAATGTGACTCTGTTCTTTGTAGATGGTGAGCTGCATGTCCCTTGGAGTCTGCATCTATGTGAGAAGGTCTAATTGTTACATATCATCTCAATAGCTGGTGAGACATGCATAACTTCTGCCTTGAGTAACCTTCACAGGCCATCTCTTACAGACAGTAAGTGACTTGAGCAGCTGGCATAATGTTTTTGCTTCAGTCTAGTCTCTATTTTGATAGAGAGTATGTGGCTGCAGCAGCTAATCCTTGGTTAAATCTTACTCATTTGATTGGATGGACTGCCATTTTACAAAGATTGTAAGTTTGAGATTTTGCACTAAGTTCATGCTGATGCTCAATTTGCCCTCTAGGCTGTATGTATTTACACCTGCAGCCTTTGCATCACTTTCTGACTAGTACCATCTCATTAAATAGGGGGTAAAGCTAGACCTGGTCTTCAAAAGTGGTACTTTTACTCAGAATGCACATGTCATACTTCACAGATTGTAAGTGGATTATCTATTGGTTATGGCAAGCTCAGTAAGCCTTAATCATTACTGTTAGCTTGTGAGTATTCTACATGCTTGCCTACATCCCATTGAACTATATCATTATTTGGACAATAGGATGTATGCTCTTTTCTTGCTGAGTCCTCAGTTTTATGATTGTATATGACTGTAACACCTATCCAGGCTGTAAGCTATCTGCTTCTGTGCCTGAAATCATTCAGCTGCTCAAGGTTTCCTCACAGATTGTGAGCTGGTATCTCATTTATGTATATTTAATCCTCCTAATCCTCTTCACAACACTTTCAACAGGGAGTGGGTACTCTCTTCTTCCTGTCCCAAAGCCAGTATTATGTTTGATGTTATCTCCATAATCCTCATTTCACATAGATTGTGAGTGCTCTACTAACCACCTGACTCACCTTATGACATATCCATGTACCATGCTTTTCCAGCTTGTGAGCTGCTATTCTGTGATATCATTTACATTCTGGTAGTCACCACAGATACTTCATTCTCAACCACAGAGAGTGAGCATTGTTCTGAGCCTCAATCTGTCCCTGACTAAGCACCAAGCATCATATGGTGTCTCTAGTGTGTGAGTTGATTAATTTCTATTTTTCCAAAGCTCCTCATGCTCAATGCCTTCTGATCAGATTGTTAGCACTCTGCCAAATAAATGTTGCTACATGGTTACTTATGCCTTGCATTTCCTCTTTCCCCTTGTTAACAGGAAGTGAGTGTATTTTCACTCTTAGATCAATATGGTTTTCCTTAAGATATCTTATGCTATAACCAGCCTGTGAGTACCCAAACTCTCCACCTAGGAGCACATTATACATAATATGGTATCATTGCAGCTTGTATGTTTCCCTTGCTTTCTCATCTATCAGTATCTTGCCTATATTACTCAATAACAGGTAGTGAGTGCAATGCCATTATTGCTCCACCACCTGAGTATGCTTCCCTGCTTTATATGCTAGCCTGTAAGTAGCAACCTGTGTATTAGCAATTGGCTTTCTTGCTCAAGCATAGTTTACCCAACAGTGGCTTCCACAGCTGGTAAGTGACATTTTTGCAGCACTCTGGATGTACACACAATAGTAACACCTTACTTGGCTAATTTGTTTTGCCAAATAGGAGGTAAGTATGGTTCTCATGCCATTTCTTTATATCATGTGGGAAAAAACCAACCCTGTTTATCTGAGCAGATGGTGGGAAATTCATATTGGTGTTTTGTTGATTGGCTCATTGATAGATGTTGTTATCATCCTTGTTTACTACAGAAAGTGAGTCTTGCAATTCAGTGGATCCTGCTTGGCTAATCAAAATTTCAACTTCTTTTGCTGCAGCTTGTGAGTTTATATTTACATTGAGCCCTTTGCCAGTTCTTACTGATTGCGGTTGTTCATGGAAGGGATTAGTATGTCTCCTATCAGTTCATCCTGAATGATGTCTGATGCTTCTCCAAACAACTATGCCACTAGTCTGTCAGTCCTCTTCTCATGAATATAGCACAGCTAGGCCCTGACCCACTTCATAGCAAGTAAGTGTGATATATATGAGTCATGCCCTTCACTACTCTCTTGGTGGAAGCATGTGAGAAACTTTCTCCCTCCTCAGTTCATTAACTTCCTTGTGTCTTGTCATTAGTATGTCAGTGTCTCCTAGGCAATGCTCAAAGCTTTATTAACTCTACCTACTTATGTTCAACAAGAGTGTAAGCATCATCTACATCTATTGGAAGCCATGGTGACTGAGCCTGGTCTGACTGCTTTTCATTATAGGATGTGCATGCATTCATTATGTGAAGCTACCCTGGCACCTGACCTCTTCATCACATTCCATAGGGTGTAAGTTTTTTTTCACTCAGGCTGAACTCCTATACCTTTCTTATACACAGGTTCCCCAAAACATCAGTCTGTATGTCACTTTTATCATCAGCTCACCAGTCTTTTTGACCTGAAATTGCTTTTGCACCCACAGTTTGTCAGTAGCTAATTTATGTTTACTCACCATTTCCCCTTCTGCCTGACATTTGGATCTCTTCAGTTGCAATTTGCTGAAAAGTTAATGGTCACATTGGTTCCACTTCTCCACACACTTGTGAGTTCAAATTTCATACTATTACTTTATTACCAGCTGTCTGAGTGTGCACTCTCAGGGTGGAGACCTGCCAGCTCCCTTGCAAGTGCTCAACTTTGGTGCCTGTATGTATAAAAATTCCATGTATCTGTTTACCTCTGACTTTCTTTCCAGGTGCAACCATTCTCTGTGCTGCTCAATTCTGGCAGAGAGGTGCTTCAATTGCAGCAGAAGATTTTCAGAGAATGTTTGAGCACTATGAACACTCAGGCACTGGTGCACATGTGAGGTCATCTATCAAAAGAGGGTTTGATGAGAATGGCCCATACAATACTAAGGAGAAGGATGCAAAGCTTCTGCAGATTGTTTTGGACCACAGGTGTGTAAACATTTCTCACTAAATATTTTGGCACTCATGGTTAACTTTAGATACTAGGGTTAGGCCTAAGTAGGCTCAAGCATCTTATTTCATCAATTTCCTACCTCCAAACTGTGGATACTTCTGCTGTAGTCTTTGCAAATCAGCACAAGTGTTGAGTTTCAGAAGCTGGCTAATTGTAAGAAAGACCCTTGGAAATACATCCAGCAGCCACTGACCACCATGTAGATTACATAATTGCTGAGTTGTATAAGGACCCTGGTTTATGCTTATCAATGTCTGATCCCAAAATGGAAAAAATCGGTGCAAAAACATAATACATTAGCCCTTTTCGCATATTTTGTCCTTGGACCTTGGGCAATTTTTTGCCCTTTTTTCGGTGATCTGGCATCGGGGCTTGCTCCAAACTACCCTATTTCGATTTTTTTTGGCATTTTGGCACCACTTTAGCCCATTTTTGCATGTTTTTTTGCCCAAAACTGGATTTTTTTGGACTTTTCTGCATCAGACATCAAGGAATTTTGTAATTTTCAGCCTCATACCTCTGGCAATTTTTAGGCCATTTTTCAGACTTTTCTGCATCAGACATTGGGCATTTTTTGGCAAAAAACATACTTTTCAGCATGTAACATCCCCTAGTATAAACCAGGGTCCTGTTGGACTCCACTTCCTTCACTTCAATGGCTCTGCCGCCAAACAAGGATGGTACTCAACACCATCAAGCCACCTGATGGTGGGAACAGGCCTGGGCCTACCTCCACATTACCTGATCACTCCACACCTCACAGATTCCCACTCCTCACTCCACAATCAGGCATTGCACTATAATCGGAAGTATCCATAATAAGACCATCCCCCGCTCTGGACTTTAACCCCAAGATTCCCACTCCATGTTCCAGGCTGGAGCACTCCACACCCCAGTGCTCCACAAAGGATGGTCCTATGTACAGTATATACTAATAATAGCTTTCCTCTCATGTATATAAGAGCAAAGTCTGCTTGGTGGGGTTTTCCCTCCAACATCAGCAAAACTACACAGTTCTTAAATTTTACTTTGCACCACTTAGCTACTTGAGCTTATTGTCAAACATTTGACTCTCCAAAACTAAAATAATCTCAACCTCTGTATTTTGATTGAAAAAAATAAACCAAACTTAGTTGCTTTGACACTTGACATAACTTTTCTCAGGTAGAAAATCTGTGAGCTGGGAGCTTAGGGGCTTAAAGATACTTAATGCTCTTTTGGTATACTTGGATCCCTTAAAAAGCTGTGTAAGTGGATTTTAAGTAGTGTGTAGTTTTACTGATGAAGCAGCCTCTTGTACCTCATCACAATCATAGCTGCCCTTTTTACTCTCACCTTGACTGATCTACTTGCCTTGAGTAGTGATCCTTCCATTGAGTCTGCTCCAGTAGTTTGCATCCTCTCTGTCGATCTTCTTGCCGACGACCTTATAGTCCATCTCACCATCCAGACCCAATCCTCCACCTTTATCCATCAATCTTCTTGTCAGCCAGTGAGCCAATCACCACACCATTACAGACGACGAGCAGTGACAAACAAGCGAACAAACAACGGCAAGCAGCAACAAACAAACAACAGCACACAGCCAATGAATGAACAGCAAATGGCCAATGAACAACAAACAGCAAACAGCAAACAGCAGACGGCGGACGACAAGCCATGTCCATATCCCAACTGTGCTTGCCATGCACACATCAGCAATGACATGGTGCGCACACAGCAGCAGTAACGGCATGCACACAATGACACATAGATTTTTCACACAGTTGGCCTCTGTGTTTCCATCTTTCATCCATTCCACACATTGGTAACAACAATGACGACAATGACAATGCGTTGTCAGGAGTCGACAACGGAGGCCAAAGGCCAGCAACGGAGACAGGAGGACGCCGACGGAGAGCGACGCGGAGTGTGTGTGAACCAAGGCAAACAGCGCGGAGGATCCCTAGTGGCCCAAGCGTACAAGGACGTAGAGATAATCACACTGCGGACCAGGGAATAGTGGAAAGGCGCTTTGTAGCGTGAGGAAACAGAGTCTTTTTTTTTTTGTTAACGCATGTATATTAGAGAGGAAACAGAGTCCTTCTTTTTTTTTTTTTGGAGTAAAGGGGGCTGTTCTTATTGTCGGCATGAAACTACCTAAAGTACAGCCTAGGTGGCGTGGACCAAGACCCTGTATATGTATGTACGAGAGAAAAACCCCGATAAGGAGAAAGACCTAATGGGGAAACTGGTGCTAACTAAATTGACGGAGTTATAAATGAGTGGTTACGTTCCCCGCGGGGTCGGTAACAGAGGAGCCAGAAACATTAATAGGCGGCGCGCCAGTACCACTAGGGGCTGCCTTGGAGGAGGCTGCCTTGGGCTTCTTAGCACGCGCCTTTTTGGGGAGTGGCGGCTGGGCCGCGAGTTGAATATGCCGGTTGACGCACCAGTGTGTCCAAGAGGGGTGAGCGCCTTTGCAGAGGTCGCAGTAGTGGGGCACGTTGGGCGCGACCGTAGAATGGTGGTGGGAGGGGTGATCCTGGCTGCAGGAGCCGCAGACTGGGGTGGCCCGACGGCACCACGCCTCTGAATGCCCGAGTCGCCAGCAAGAGCGACACTGGTTAGGTTTGGTCTTCGCAGCCATAAAGGCGCGAACGGGGTGGGGGCGTCCCTCAAAGAAGAGCGACCCAGATTTGAGAATGGCCGCCTTGGCTTGGGGCGACAGGGAGAGGCGAAGGGAGGCGGTGGCTCCCTTGTGACGGTCGGGGTTTGCCAGCCAGCGACCGGGGGAAGCTGGGAGCGGTTCGGTGTAGTTATTTTGGGCCATAAGCGCGAGCGCCATGGCGGTGGGATCGGCCCAGTTGCCGGGTGAGCCGAGCGGGAGGTTGTAGACGACCACAAGTGAGGAGAGGTCGAAGGTGAGGTGCGAGAAGGGCACCTTGAACATATCTTGGAGGATCCTTGGAAGAATCCTGGGGAGCCTGTCTACATCCTCAGCAGAATGGGGAGTGGCAATGAAATTACCGAAGGGTGACCAAGTGCAGCCCTTCAGCTGGAAGTGGGACGGGGCGAGCACCCGGTTGATGTGCTTGATAACGGCCAGGCCAGAAGCCTGGGCTTCCGGGGCGATAGGTGATAGCGGTTTGAAAGCCGCAGAGAGGGGGGCCTTCGCCTTCGATCGCATAGGCGAGGCGATCTTGGGGGACGGGTTGAATTTCGGGGGATTAACCCTGGTGGCGGCGGTGGCGGCGGACTTGGCAGCCTCTGCGAAGGTGGGCTTCTTCGGCTTAGCGGCCGAAGGTTTGGGGGTGGTGGAGGGAGCGAGGGGAACGCTGGGAGCGCCCCTAGCAGGGGCGGGAGCGGTCCCGCGCTTCTTGCCCTTGCCGCCTGTTGCCTGGGCGGGGGCGGGAGGAGGGGGGGGTGGTGCCTGGTGGGGGGTAACGATATCCATAAGGGTAGCGTTAGTGGCGATGGCCTCTGCAAGGAGATCCATGGGGATCGCAGAGAAGAACGTGTTGATCAGAGATCGCAGCGGGGGAGTGAGGGAGGGGGATCCTCCTGGGGCGACCCGGGTGAGGTCAGCGATGAGGCTTGAGACGACGCGAGCCGTCCGATCTACCTCGATCTGGGGATTGATGGGAGGGATGGTGGTGGGGGACAGGCGTGGGCCAAAGGCTGACGCTGAGCGGGGCGTGGGGTGGGAGTCTGGGGGACATCCCATGCGAGTTTGCGGCGGGCGGCGGGCGA
>KL198024.1:0-75393 GCA_000697705.1 Botryobasidium botryosum FD-172 SS1 | reverse complement strand
GTACCCATCAAATTTCCACTCTAACTCGACCATTTCATGTCCATTTTGGCCCCCCCTGGCAGTGCTGGGATACTAATTACAAGTGCCTAACAGCGGTGAATAGCACGCCAGCCTCAAGGACCCCTGAAAGCCCTAATATATGTCCGATCCGAAAATCAAAAATTTCGGAGGTAAATAAAGCCAAATTTCGACTCAGGGGCACATAACATTAGCCAATTTCTTAAATTTAGTCCTCAGACATTGTCAATTTTTTGTGCAAATTTTCGTCATTTTGGGATCATACATTGCTCCAGACTAACCTTTTTTCATTTTTTAGGATTTTTTCCCCAATTTCCAAGCATTTTAGACCTTCAGGCATATGACATAGGTGGTTTTTGCCCATTTTAGTCCTCATACCTCTGCCCAAAATTGCACCATTTTTTAGACTTTCCAGCACCAGACATCTGAATTTTTTCCCCAAAATTAGGAGATCCAGCATATCACATTTCCTAGGGCTTTCCAGGGTCCTCAGCCTCATCTACTACCTTTTGTGAAATAAATTTTGGAATACCCTCACATTGCCCCATAAATCATCATTTTCACCCTGTACCCCCACCATCTGCAACCTTTTAATTTTACCCCAGTGCTTTTAAGGTACTTATAAACCCCCCAAACATATTTGTATTGTAGCCCAGCCCCATCTACAACATTGCCCCATGTAAATTCCCAGGTCACTCTTGAAAACTAGTAATCATGTCTATACTTACATATGTATGTGGGTTATCTGGTGTGATTACAATGCCTTTTTTGTGCCCATTCAAGCAGATTATTATCTGGATCATCCCCCCACTCTTTTCCCCTGTGGTTATACATGCTGCGGCGGGGAAAATCACCTCCAACTGTGAAAACGGGCCTTGGGGAACTATGTGACTAAGCGACACAAATACCCTACACACTGTGCCAAACACCACAGTTCCTCCAGTTGCTTGTGGAACAAGCAGCCTCCCCAAGTTAGACCCTTAGAACAAACAAAAAACCACACCATACAGGACCAAACATAAATGCTACTATAGAGATTGAGGCTAGCGATGTGGAACAAGCAAATGGGTAGGAGTCTGGATGTTTCAAGGCATTTATGCAATATGATGGCATAGGCACTGAGAGGTTCAACTTTACTCTAATCAAGCATAGATCTGAGACTAAGACAAATTGGGATGTCCACCAGTTTGGTGGATAAACCATTATGCATCCTCTCATTAAGCATGGCTAACCCTAGCTACCAAACCTATGCTTAACAAGAGGTTCAACTGTAGTTCTCCACTGAGAGCCATAGGGGAAACATGACAGTCCTATGCTGCTATAGCTTTCGAACCTGTTTCTTGATGTGCCATCCTGGATATCGGTGCAGATACCACTTCGCGGGCTCGAAAGTGCAGTGATGAGGATTTTATCTCGGGAGGCATGCAACGGTTGCGCGAAAAAAGGTTTAACTGAAGCTACATAACCTTACGGGACAAAAGGTACTGAGCCCGCCGAAAACCAATGAGGGCGAATAGTCGAGGGATCACGGTCTGCGCGCTCGGCCGGTGAGCGGGAGAGAAGCTACCACAATCTTTCATGATCTCCCACATACGATCATCAAGCCCCAGCGAAATAGTGTGTGGGTCTATTGGCCTGTCGGGTAAAATACCCCTTTTCACCATACTAACTCCCGCAGCGAGGGAGACGGATGGGAATGGTACATATCCCGTGAAAGCCTAGTAGCATATAAAGGCCTTGGATCAAAAAGAGCCCTGCGTAATGGCTGTCTGACGGAATAGCAGAACATAAATACCTCGACGATCACTCTTCCGTATGCAAACATGTCCGACGCCGCGGTTCGCTCAACATCTTCAGAGTTCGCGGCCATGAGCAGCTCTGGTGCCAGCCATCTCCAGTCTTGGGGCAGCCAATCGGAGTGGCCGTCAGACCATGTTTCTGCGGTTAGTTTTGAAAAGCCAAAGCCTGCGAGGCGAGCTACTCCGGCTTCCGAAACGAAGACATTTGCCTGGAAAAATGCTACCATTTGAGAACAAAAACTCGGACAAACGAAAAGGGTCGATGACGAACACATTTAGGGTCGCCATGTATCACAATCGGATCGGAGGTATGCAGGTATCGCAGCCCCTCTGCAATTTGTAGAAGCTATCGGGGTAAGCGAATCAGTATGATGTGGGAAGCGGGAAGAGCGTCAAGAGATGGCCTATTGACCAATCGCGGACGATCCGCGTTAGGAGTGGCTTTTAGGTACTGGTACATATCTCCCTTCTCTGTCCAGGGAGATAGCGTGTATACATTCGGTCCTTGAATATACAATCCAATGAAAGGGAGAACGTTAGGGTGCTGTAGATGCTGCCATTCCCCAATCTCGCGTATAGCTCCCTGGGAATTAGCATGATGAAGGTTAATGTAGGCTAAAGAAGAAGTCCGAGGCGGAATTGGACCTACACGTTTTACAGCATCGTGGGAAATACTTCGAAGAACGTGCTTTATTGCGACTTTTTGATGGGCGAGAAATATACCCTTCCAACTTTGGCCAAGCCCTCTTTTAGCATTTGTTTGCTTCACTTCACAATCGTGAAGCGATGGCTTCCGAGGATATACCCCGAAAAGATCATACAACTTGGCGAGCAATGACAAGTATTCAGAGGGATCGGCTGGGAGTGACAA
Source organism: Botryobasidium botryosum FD-172 SS1 (assembly GCA_000697705.1). Taxonomy (NCBI): domain Eukaryota; kingdom Fungi; phylum Basidiomycota; class Agaricomycetes; order Cantharellales; family Botryobasidiaceae; genus Botryobasidium; species Botryobasidium botryosum. Next base: position 72,705 of record KL198024.1, on the reverse strand, counting down.
GATCATCTCCTACATAATCAAAGTTGATTAGAGCTATCAAAGAAAATATTTGATTAAGATGAACGAACCTCGCGTAATGACTTCATAATCGATAGAATGGGCTATCAAGGATCAAAGTGTATTAGGCCGAATTATTGTGAAACAAGGAGCGTATGCATACCAATCGCCCCTTGTCCGCCAACATCTTCAAGAAAGGAAACGACCGGATGGATATACCAAAGCGGATGAGTGCCGTGGCCAGCTTGCTTTTATTCTCCACGGTTGTGCCTCCTTCTAGAATGACACCGATAGTAGTGGCGCAAGCAGCGTCGCCATCGCGCATTAGTTCCGTCGCCAACTGGACTAGGTCGCCATCGAATTGAATCGGGCCCATAGGATTCGCGCCGGCGTCCAGCAGTGCCTGGACCGCGGCAGTCGAGCCACAGAAAGCGGCACGAAGAAGGGGACTCATATTGCCACCCCCGACAGCGTTCACATCGGCACCTCGCCGCACGAGAGCCGCAACCAAGCCGAGGCTCTCCGGACGCCCCATCAGTGCGGGTGCATAATGTAAAGGACCATACCCGTCTGTTCCGCGTATATGCGGGTCTGCCCCCTTGTCGAGCAGGAGTCGGACGGCTGTCGGTGACCCATTGGATGCAGCGACGATTAAAGGGGTGTATCCAGAGTCGTTTTTCGCATCTAACTCCGCTCCCGCGCTGATGAGGGCAGATATAGCGACGTCACCATCCTGGTGAGCCATTAGCTCTGCGGCGAAATGGAGTGGTCGAAGGCCCTGCTCTCCACATGAATTGGGATTGGTGCCGGCCCCCAGCAATACCATAACGGCAGACGGAGGGCCTAGCCTCGCTGCTTGGTGAAGCCAGAAGTTACGGTTGTTAAAGGCGTGGAGCTTGTTCAGCAATGCGGCCAGAGAAAGTAGATAAACGACAGCTTTCTGCGCGTTAGGTCGTCCTTGAGGTTCTCTCTCGCAGCAGTGCGCCATGAATTGCCACATATCGTCGCTAAATCCCTCCGTCTCCGTGTTCTTGCCCGATAGTCTAGGAGGCAGCTCCCCGCGGTCAACTATGCTGTAGATCTGGGGATTGTTTAGATGGGCGAATGGAAAGTCTCCGGTGTAGACCTATTGCGTAAAAATAAAGTGGATGAAAGCGCCGAAAAACGGCGGCACACACCTCATAAATCACACGCCCAAAGGCAAACATATCCGAGGGTTTTGTCCGCTTGTAGTCACTCCACAGTTCTGGAGCTTGCCACCTCGGGTTCCCCCCGTATTTCCACGCGCTGGAATATCCTTGCGTGTCTCCGGTCATCTCAGAAACCACCTCTGATAAACCAAAATCGCCGATGCGAGCATCTCCTGTTCCAGAGATGAAAACATTGGCCTACATACGGCGAAATTGCCAAGTTAGGATAGATACTTAGGGCTATTTGAAATTGATATACGTACTGCTTTAAGATCACCATGAACAACGTCTGATGTGTGCAGGTATTCAAGCCCAGTAGCGATTTGAGTGAGCTAGCCATACAGCAGCGCTACGTAAGGACGGAGGCATATATGAACAAGCTCAAACCGAAACTCACCAAGCGAAGACGGTCTGCTTTTGGATTGGCCTTTATATACGTTCCCAGGTCTCCATTCTCCATCCATGGAGATATCAGGAATAATGCCCTCATGGGTGATTCGAAAACGATGGACCCGATGAAAGGCATAACGTTTGGATGCCTCAAGCGCTTCCACACCTTCATTTCTCGTTCGACTCTCTAAATGGATGGCGTTGAATGAAGACATTAACATTGACCCGAACGCAAAAAGAAACCTCACCCTCATTGCTATCTCAGGTGGGACATTCGAACGAGAGCACTTCATTGCAATCTGATGTCGACCCAGAAATAACCCCTTCCAACATTCTCCAAATCCTCCAGAAGCAGCAGCCGTTGTATCCACCTTGGACACCTCCCATTCGTACAATGTTGGGTCAGCCGGGTAAGACGTAGAATCCGAATAAAGCTTCGATAATTCAACAATGATTTGAGCGTGGGCGGGATCGGATGGTTCAACAACTAGCGCAGTCTGCATCCAGATTATAGATCAGAGCAAGCCTTGTCTCTCTCAGTGTATACGTGTAACGGACCTGCCGGAGCTGAATCATGCGCTCTTCCAGAGCTGAAATCTCGGTCGCCGAGCTCTATACAACAAGTAGGTTTTCATAGATGCAGGAGAGTCTGGCTGAAATCGCACGCACTTTGATAGCGCCAGTCATGACGATACAGTCACCGCTTGCTCAGAAATGCAAGGAAGCAGAGTACTTGTAGACAGGGAAGGGGCCGGAAGGACTAAGAATCGAGAGCTCGTGATAAACGCGAGCACAGTGGAGTGTTACTTGGATGGAAGCCTGCAAGACAATATCAGTAACTTACACCGCCTTGCAAGCGCTAGCCGAGTACTTACCGTCGGAAATAACCATGTTCCACGGTGCCACCCGTCCATGCATCGCGGAGATTGAGAGCGCTAGGCCGAGCCGTATAACCCCAGGCATACCGACAGCCGTTCGTTGCCACTGTACACCCTCCTATATATGCAAATCACCACTAAATAATGAGCTAGAGTTTTGCATTTCGTGCGGTACACGCCGTAATATTGTCAAACGCTTTGTCGCGTACCCACGGAAGCAAAGTACTACTTGGCTTTTAGCCGGAGTCCGAATTCTTCGGAACATCGACTCGTTTATTCCGCCATGAATACTGGTGCTTCAAGCTTGAGCCATCGATGCTGGATTCGGGCCGCGAGTGTACCTCCTTGGTAATTCTGCTCAACCGGGGCTCCGGTTTTCTGGAATGGACCAGCGATGGATATAAACTCGCAGCGAATACTATCACACTACAGGCCGGCAGGGGTACGATTGATTGCACTAGGGGGATGGCTACTTGACTGGTACTGCCTCACCTTACCAAACCTTGGGGGTAGGCTGACGTCGGTGTGCCCACGGAAGCAAGTTTGATCCGCCGGCGGAGTCGGGCAGCGTCGACTCGTTCATTCCGTCTGCAAGGGGCCCGAGATTGACACCGGTGCTTGTAAAACTATTTGTGCCGAATTCGGGCTACCTCCTTAGTAATTTGCCCGGTTTGGTGAACTAGGGATAAGTATGAGATCTCGGCAGATATAGGTCAGTAAGGGCGCGATTGAATGCAGGGGATGGCGACTTGTCCGGTACCGCCTCGCCTTACCAAGCCTCGCAGGCGGCATCGATATAGGCACCCTTGGTTCATATACGAAGAGGCTGGCCGTTTGCAGCGGAGAACGCCATCCAGCGCTGAACCCATTTCCACCGTGCCATGATTCGCCAGCCCTTCAACACACCTCTTACTCGTCTTCTCGGTTAGTTTACTGCTTGCCGTGGTTTCTAGCCCCTCGCGCCCTTACCTCTTACCTCTCGCAGGGATACGCACCCCCGTGGTGTCCGCGTCCATGACCGGGGTGAGCGGTGCCGAGCTTGCGGCGCGCGTCACAAAAGGCGGAGGCTTTGGATTCATCGGGATCGGTATGCACATCGCCATCACCTCTGTCTTCTCCGACTGCGGCGTCGGTAACGCTGTTGTCATTGATATGAACAAAATTACGATCAAGGCACCGACGACGGCACGAAAGCCACAGCAGAGCTCGCCCGAGCGCGCACGATCCTCGGCACCCCACCCTCCGAGCGCGTGAATGTCGGCATCGGCTTCCTCGGCTGGCTTCTCAACGCGAACCCCCACGCGCATCAGCTCGTCCGAACTGTGCTAGACGGGCGCCCACGGGCGCTCTGGTTCTTCGCTGGGGATAATCACACCCCCTGGATTGAGTTTGTGCGCAAGTACGATGCGGAGCGCGGGCTGGGTGAGGCGGAGAGGACGCTGATCTTTGTGCAGCTGAATTCGGTTGAGGAGGCGCTAAAGGCAGTGGAGGACGGAGTAGATGCAATTGTTGTACAAGGTAACCTTTCCGTACCTCTACGCGCCTTCCTTACGTACCAACTCACCTGTGAATCGCAACAGGCATCGAAGCTGGCGGACACGGTAGCACCCACGCCCTCCCGCTGCTCACTCTCCTCCCCACCGTCCTCCGCGCCCTCCCTCCCTCCTCCTCTTCCAGCCCCCGTCCCGTAGTCCTCACCTCCGGCGGCCTCACCCACGGCCCCCATCTCGCCGCCCTTCTCGCCCTTGGGGCCCACGGCATCGCCCTCGGCACGCGTTTCCTCGTCTCCCCCTCCTCCCTCTACGCCCCCGCAAAGAAGGCCGCCCTCCTCGCCGCGTCCTCCGCCTCCGCCGTGCGCTCATTTACATTCGACGAGCTCATGCCGCCCGCTGCGTGGCCCGCGGGCATGGACGGGCGCGCTCTCGCTAATGCTATTCTCACGGATAAAGATGAAGGGTTGGAGATCGAGGAGAGGAAGAGGTTGTTTAAGGAGAGTGCGGAAAAAGGGAGCGATGAGAGGTTGATTGTGTGGGCTGGGGTCGGTGTGGGGCTTGTTGATACTGTCAAGGAAGTCGAGGTGAGTCTTCATCCTCGCCGTTTGTTCTTTCGGGGTGTTTGACGTGTTGATTTGGACGTCGAAGGATATTGTGAACGAGCTCCACGACGACGCCTTCGAGCGCATCCAGACCGCTGCCCAAATGATCGGGCAGTGAGCATCCTCGTTAGCGTTGCCCCCTCATTGTAAGTTGCCAATAAAAATTTGAAGGGAATTCGCAAGGCGAGCGATTTCCATGTGCCACTTGTAACTTTATAATGCGCATCTCAATCGGCGATCGACATCTATAAGCACGCTAATGCAGGCGCTGGAATCTGTCGTCAAATTCGTAGATTTATACCAGGATGATATCCGAGCATAACTAGTCCTTGCACCTTCGAGCCCTAAGCAAACAGGAAATCGTGTCCATCATGGGCCATGAGATCAGGCCGCACACCACACCACTCGTGATTCGTCGAACTTGTTGTAAAAGAGAAAAGAAAGAAATGTGAAAAAAGGAGGTAGAAAATTCAGGGCAGTTGTGCTCAGTGATTGAGCGCGGAGGAGAGTTTGGTGATCAGCTGCTGAAGCCTGGCCGCCTCAAAGTCGGCAAGAGTTGCGTTCTTCTCGATCTCGATGGCCTCTGTCAGAGCCGGGAATGTCGTAGCGCCGTATCCTGCATGGAACAAAACATCAGCAACCCCGCATGAGAGACACGTTTCTAACCGCGATAAAGGATCACGAAAACGCACCGAGCCACTTCCCGGGCGCGACACCGAGATGCTTATACCATTCTCTATCCTTAATCCCCTCCTCCGAGATGAACCCCTGCTCAAAGGTGGAGAGCTTCTTGTTCACATCCTGCACACGCCGCAGTGCCTTGAGGAACCGCTTCGACGGGGGCGACGCCGGTCCGCGGGCATTCGCAAGACCATGCGCCCTCACGCTCACGCCCCCTTGACCACGAGAGGCAGATCCCGAGGGACCAACGACGCCAAATACGTCCTTGACCCACTTCTCCACGCCCTTTATCTGCCTCTGCCTCCCCGCGCACACAAGCTTCTTTCCTTTGGAATCTCCGGGGCTCTTGCTCCTCTCCCTCCGCCACTTCTCCAGCTCTTTCAGGAACGCCTTCTCTGTCTTCGCCTTTTTGGAGTCCAGCTTCGCGCTCGCGGACTTGAGGCGGGTGATGGCCTTGCGCAGGTCGGTGAACTCGGCGCGGAAGCCTACGTCCGACGATATTGACTCCACCCTATCATGAATTCGGATATTATTTATTTAGAAATCTGAGATGGTGATGCGAGACATGTGCGGGGTTTGAAGAACGCACTTGGTTAAATAGCCATCGAGCTCATTGGAGTATTGCGTCGTGTCGAGTGGCAAGATGATGGAATCAGCCAGGCGAAGTGCAACCAACCCGAGGTGTTTCGCAATCGCGACCTGCAAGTGAATTTTACGATTGGAATCAACCACTCTCATAAGTTGGGGAAGCTTCGACGTACGTGTCTGTGGAATCCGGGGTCGGCGTACAGCTCCTGCCACCGCTGCGAATCGTAGACCGAGTGGTAATGATACACTGCATCGGACGTCGTACCCCCGAATCCTTGGTCGGTGCTAGCAATCTATCCAATAAGTAACATCATTGTTAGCACGCCCATGACAGCTGAACAAGTGGAGAGGTAAGTATGTACTACGTACCCCAAGCCTCTGCAAGAACACGGTATAATCCGAACCGCTCCCCAGGGGACCGATAGGAAGGTCGCCCTCCCCATCTTGCGCCTCGGGCTCGGGCTCTGGCGCAGGCTCAGGTTGAGGCTCGGGATCGGCAGGCGGGGTGAACGGCCCGACATCGGTCCTGGCATCCCAGAGCGTACGGTTCGCGTCGGTAGGGTGTGGAATCTCTTGTGCGGCGGTACGGAGGAGCCGGCTGAGCGAAGGTGATGCGACCAGGTTGAAGCGCGAGCCACTCGTGGCCGAATCTGGGTAAGAGAGAAGCCTATTTTAGATAGTATTCTTCCGATCCGCAAGGGTGTGGAGCGACGCACCGATATTCAGGTACGCCACGACGTTTTGCTTGATCCAGTCTGCGAAATCCTCGCCCCACTCGGTGCTCCCAATTAAACCGTACTGTAAAGCGTCGATTTCTTAGAAGAAGTCTCCTAACTCTAGGCGATATGGAGAAGGGCTCACCTCTTCACCGTCCCAGCTGGCGATAACAATCGTACGCATGGGCTGCCAACCTTGCTTCAAAAGCTCCCCGAAACCGCGGACGATTTCATGGAGCGATACGGTGCCCGATGTAGGGTCTCCTGCTCCTATCACCTGTAAATAATGTTAACACGAGTATGAGTGTGCTGTATAAGATTATAGATACTCGAGGTGCGTACCCATGCTAAAGGAAAAACAAAAGAATCGATTATGAGTCCTGCGCAGGTCAGAGAGCAAGATCGAAGAGACGACGCACCATCGCGATGATTGCCAATCACAACAACCTCATCCTTAATCTGCCCAGGGATGACAGCCATCGTGTTCCATATCGGCTTAACCTTCTGGTCGACTGTATCATTCGCGATTATCAGCATCAATTCTATACCCCCACAGAAGCGAGAAGCACGCGCAATACTAACCCGTGTTCAGCAGTCTGATATCGTTGGCGCTCTTCTCCCCGTTTTCATACGCATTGCCAATTTCAGCCAGCAAGTGCTTCGCATTCGCCCACGAGATGGGGAGAGAGGGGATGGACGGGATATTCAGGGGCTCTGCGCGCGTGGCGTTCTCGTACGCAGGGAGACCAGGCGTCGTGGGGTCACCTAATACAATATGCGTGTGCACGTCAAACGCAAAGCCATTAATACGTCTGCAGGTTCGCGAGTGAAGAAAGAGAGGTGTGTGGGATTGGAAGAGTGAATTGAATTGGATCGGACGTACCCGGATACATGCTGAGGAACTCGACGCTTCCGCGTTGCACTGTGTGTGGGTTTCGAGCGGGGCCATGAGGATACCTAGTGGCCAGCTGTCAGAGATCGCAGCGGCAGGTTTTAATATTAAGAAGGACACCAACACTTTATGACCATTTTCTTCGGTAACATATCCGTCGTCTCTTGGGTCTGAATAAATAATGATACCTGAAGGAAAGTCGCATGTTGGTTGGGTGGTCAAAAGAAGCCAGGTCAATGTTGAAGTATTGAAACGCACCGACACATCCAGCCTCCTGTGCAGCTTTGACCTAAATTGCATAAAGCAGGTGAGGAGCTGCGGTGGGGTTCTGACTGGGAACGGGGAGGCCTCACCTTGAGACCGCGGAAGACGGCACCGTAGCGCACGATGGCAATGGTGCCAGTGAAATCGACGCCTGGTGATATGTCGAGTCAGCCTTCAGCGCCCGTGAGCTTCAAATGAAAAGATTCGGAAGCATACCAGCTGCGGCGAGCTCGTCGAACTCTGACTTGCGACCGTATTTTACATAAATCAGCTTGCCCTATGTCATACGAACATGAGTTGCTATGGAAGTGTGATCCAATATAATGGGAAGACTTGCCGTGACATCTCCCTCTTTGCTGAAACCATGCCATGCCGGGATCGTGTGTGCATACTTTCCCGCGTCATCTTCGTCATAGTCTTTCTCTTCCAAACTGGCCGACCATGCCACCTTCCCGTTGCGCACAACCTCCAGCTTCCGCTCGAGAGGCGTATTGAGGAGTGGGTAATACGTGTCAATCCACGCCGAAGGACCCGTCAGGGAGCCGATATCTAATATGGCATTGCGGGACCCGGGAGAGCCCGCCTCGAAAACGGGGAGATCGGACGGCGGGGTAATATTAAACTTGTCCTGGAAGAGCTGGAGCTGGACAATAGCAGAGACGTAGTCGTTCGCGCTGCCGGCCATGTGCGGTTTCTCTGCGTATTCTCTCGAGGCTCTGAGTTTGATTATTCAATTCAATATCAATAAAACCCAGATGACCGATAGTGAATGTAATTATAAGCTTTGCGTACTTGAGCGCCGATTTCTCATTCGGGATGGTGAGGAACAAGTCCTCGGCCACTTTGCCAGTGAGCACGGGCTCCGTCTTGAAGATAGTCCAGCTACCCTCGACCACCGAGACGTGCCCGTGAGCACGTCGTCGGGCGATGGGCGCAAAAAGGTAGAAGCATCCCAGGACGATAGCCCCGATGGCCACGTTCTTCAGCCTGAGCCGGTTCCGGGCATGGGCCGGCTTGGGCGCTGGTGTGCTCGTCGGCGCTGGGAGGAACTCGACCTTGCCGGACGATCTCTTCGTCGACATCGTGCCGTCGTGAGAGATGAAAGGGTGGAGGAGAGGTGGGCCCTGCCTCTACGACGACTTAAGTACATTTAATACCTCGAGATTGACCCATGAGGATGACATGCCGGTCCAGCGCGACCAGTCCGGGTCAGTTACATAAGCACGGGCTTGCCCTTTGCGCGACGGCGCTTGGGTTTTTATTCAGTTTTCCCACTACCTTCGCCCCCATCTGCGCAATTTTCTACACGCGAAGGTCGGCAGCTCGGGGTATTATTCTCTCGCCAAGCGCATCGTGATTTCCAGATGCGTACGGTGGAAAGCCATTAATAATGCTTTTTATCACGTTGCGGCTTCCAGCTTCCAGCTCGGAGTCTCGGATGGATCATGACCCAATTAATCGCTCTGGGTATCTCCGAAACGAACTTGGCTACTACGTACTGGTTTACCATGTTATCGATACTGAGGACTGAGGCTCGTCTCCAGCCATAGTAGATGTGTTTTAGCAGGAACAACACGGCAATGCTCTCTTGGAAACTTACAAAATCCCGCCATACAGCTCACTCTGGGTGTCATCGCTCTCATCTCCCCCAGATACTCCTTGCCTACCTCGTTTGTTTTCAAACTTCCCGCGTACAACATGTGCTATAGCGACAGTTCGTCTATCGCATCGATGGCATAAAGGCATTCGAAGTTCGGTGGCTCTTGTTGACCATCAATCTTTGCAGAAGCGAATGCCCGCGCCGCTTGTGGTTACATCCGTGGAACAGAACCCGCTCGCTGTATGACAAACATCAGCTTCCACCATTGACACTTAAAGGCCTTGAATGAAGACGCGGACCCGTCGCGAGGATTGCTAGCAGCCCAACTATCGCCCTAGTATCGCTCACGCTCACCCGAGTAAATGCACCGAGCCTCCGTGCATCCAGGCGCATTAAATTACTTTCTCATGTATTTGCGCTCTGTTCTCATCTTTCCCCGAATCTCTTACTTAGGTCATGCAATCGGAAGAGGAAAGGGTCATATTCGTTGTGTTGACCAAATGCTCTGACTGCTGCGTGACACAGCCTAGTTAATATCCCTTGTCCTTGCTGATCCATCCCCGAGTGGGTCGTATGCCTTTTTCTCCGCCAAGAGAGTTTGTATATCATCTCTAATGATCAATGCAACGACTCTGGCTCTAGACAACCTCAGAAGCGGACCGCAGAGCTTGACGAGTTTGAACGAGGGTTCGGAAGGAACAATATGCAGCTGAGTAAGCAATAAATATCAACCTGTTATGGCGCAAATGCCGACTTATTGCGCAATCCTGGGGCTCCTCTTCGACATCAAGATAAGACAGGAAGGGCTACCGAAAGCAGCTTTCAATGACATTGATCTGCGTAGATAGCGAATAGGATGGCGAATCATCTACAGCAATGACTAATTGGATGTGGAGCAGCGACTACATAAATGCAATACTGAGGCCGAAATCCATTTATCCTCAAGACTCTTGGTCACCTTTTTGCCTCGCTCACCTTGCGAACCATACTAGTATACTTGCACTATGGCGACTGTCCAAGTCATATCCCCCGTCGAGCCCCCTTCGCAGGGCTTGTCCAAGCTCTCGATCTCTCATACTACTCCGGCACTTGACACCAACCCCGATCTTCCTATCATCCGAAGCCAGCGCCTCGATACACCTTATGAGCCTTCTCTCAAACTCTGGGAAGCCGATCAGAAAGCGTATCAGAAGCCGGCGACGCTAGAGCTTGATCCGCTGCCAGAAGGCTTTCCGGAGAGAGCTGGTGGTCCTACGCTCTGGGACGGGAGGGAGCTTGCCAATCAGCGTACGCATCACGCCCTACGGCATCCCGGCGAACGTGCGAATGATCTTGGTTTTGTTTAACTCTAGCCGAAAAGTGGCTTCATCAGTTTACAGCGGAAGAGATCGTTGATGTAGAGCAAGCCGCGGCGCACTTCGACAGCCTCAAGCTGCCCTACTCGGCAATCACGCAGGAAACCTTCCCGCTCTCCGCTTTGAAGCCCACGCTTGCGAAAGTGGTGGAAGAGATCCATCATGGGCTGGGATTGAGGATATTGCGTGGTCTCCCGGTACAAAAATGGGACCGTCATGTAGGCCTTACTTGACGCTCATCATGTTGAGCGACGCGCGCTGAAGCGATTTCCACAGACTCAGATTATTGTTTTCGCTGGAATATCCGCCTACATCGGAAGGCGGTTAAAGCAGCAGTCTACTTCGGCCATCGTCCATCTTCGTGATCTCACCCAGTTCGATCCGAAGGAGAGACCCAAGATTGTTCTGAAGGGTCAAGTGAGGCACTCCACCTATATCGAGAGCGGCATCCTTACATACTGATATTGAACCCCTTTTACAGACAAACGCAAACCAAGGTGAGCATCCGCGAAGCATAGGATAAACTTGCATGTCGAGTATATATATCTTCTCGTGGCAGTATTCCACACGGACGCCGGAGACATAGTTGGCCTCATTACCCTCGGACGCGCCGAAAAAGGGGGCCTCTCCCAGCTCTCCTCAATCGCCAGGACCTACAACGAACTCGCCGAGACTCGTCGGGACATCCTCCGCACACTTGCAAAACCCGACTGGATCTCCGCACAGTGCGTGCTCGCCCCACTCCCTGCCTTTTTGATTTGACTATACAAGCTATATCTATATCTATCTCTTTCCCCATACCTCAGATATCCAAATGGTGTGGCTCTATTTTACCACTTGGACGGGAGGGTCGTAGCGCAATATGCGCGGAGACCATTCTTTGGATTCTACGACGCTCCCGACCGTCCGGGGGGCGTGCCACCTCTCAAGCACGAGCAGCACGTTGCTCTCGATGCTATCCACTTCACTGCCGAAAAGTGGGTCATCCTAAATATTTCTTAGCTTTTTAGTGAACAATTGTTAACATCGCCGATTCGTTATACAGGCTTTCGTTGGATATTGATCTGCAGCCTGGTGACATGGTGCGTGTGGCGTCTGCTCAACTCAATGCGGACTACGCCTACAAGTTGGCATTCACATCCCAATATTCAATCGCATGATCCTCTTTAGGAATACTTTAACAACCTCCAAGTGTTCCACGCTCGCACGGAAAGCGAAGACAGTCCGGAGAATACGTACGTATCCTTCACCTGATCGCCCAGCTTTAAAACTACCGGCGGCAAAATGGCACTGACGAAGTTGTCCGTCTTCTTCGTGATTAGTCGCCACCTTCTGAGAATCTGGCTCCGAAACGAAGAGCATGCTCTGAACCATGGACCCGACTGGGACGCTCGGTGGAAAAATCTCGTGGAGCCCTTCGACGAGAAATTCCCTCTGGAAGCATGGGAGCCAATCGAAGACAAGTCGGGACTGCCCAAGGCACGAGGTTACTGAGAATCATTTCGTGTCGGCTGTATGCATTGAAATATTGATAGCTAGTAAATCAATAAAATCTTGTCTGTCTTGATATCGGGGCGCCGAAATTTCTTCAAGTGTCGCTGTGCTGCCCTATACTGCCATGCGGATTTGATTACATAAGCACTGGCCCGCGAGCCATTAATACCTGTGGCCAAATCTTTTTCCAGCTCGCGACCACCCGGGCTCGCTCACCTCTGTGCAGACCGTTCCACACGAAGGTCCCGGCCATCTGCATCAGCTCACGGCGTCGTCGTCTCCTCAGTGTCTAGCGTTACAATTGGCATAGGCTTATGCATTCCAGAATACTTAGTGACCTTCGAGGAGCTCGCGTTATTAATACTGAGCCACACACCCTCTCGACAATAGTAGCGGTCAGATATGCGCGATTCACGCGATTCAGTCCGCGATTCGACCTGCGATTTGACTCGCGATTCGAGTGCGATTCGATGGTGTGAATCGCCCGAGAATCGCGATTCAAGCCTGACCGTCACGTTTTGAACGTGCACCTACGTGGCGATTCTGGTTTTGTGCATCGTGTGTGCATCACTCGGCCACCGTCGGCACGTCTAACAAATAAGCTATCGCGCGTGTTCAAATGTAAGCAGTTGTATATGTATATAGTTTGGCCGTACACCCAACCACCATGGCACCCGATAACTCGAAATCGAAGTGGACTCGCCCTCGACGGTTCGCGCGCGCAAAAGCCTTGATGAAGGCTTATCTGAAGTACCGAAAATTCATCCAAGCACGCCGTAAAAGGCTGCAAGGCCGCCTCCAGCGCATCGATCCCGCGTTCCGCGTTACTCAGAGCGGCCCTCTTGAAATATCACTTGATCTCCCTTCCTCCAGCTCCGAGTCGGATACTAGCGACGCCCCTTTGCCGCTAGGCTCCTCCTACAACTCGAGCTCAGAAATTGATGACCTTACCAGTGTCACTACCACCTCCGGCAGCGATCTCACGGACACGAACAGTACTGCATCGTCAGACCCGGCCTCGGGCGTGGAGTCTGCACCAGCATCGAGTTGGGAAGAAGAGAGTACTAGTGAGAGCGAGGAGGAAGTCTCCGTCAACGCAGTGCTACAACGTTGCAGATTAGGCCGCGTAGTCCGCAAGAAGATAGAAGCAATGTACGCACATCGCTATGAGCTGCCGCGAAACGAAAGGACACGACCCGTTCCCCAGCTCCCACATGCCTTGAACACCAATAAACACGCTCGCCCCGACTTATTCCGACGAGATCTTCGAGTATCACCGGTAACATTCGATCGGCTCGTTGCACATATTGAGGACCACGCCGTGTTTTCAAACAACTCGGAGCACGCGCAAATGCCGGTTGAGATGCAGCTCGCCATCGCCCTCTATCGTTTTGGCCACGAGGGGAACGCTGTTGGTTTAGACAAGGTTGCCGATTGGGCTGGCGTTGGAAAGGGGACCGTTGTCGTGTGCACTCGCCGTGTGATAGCCGCACTGCTGAGTCCCGAGTTCTTCAAAACATACGTCCGACTGCCAACGCCCGAGGAGAAGGAAGACGCGAAGAGATGGGTCGAAACCCGTTCGTGCGCAGCATGGCGGGGCGGGTGGTGTATGGTTGACGGGACGCTTGTTCCACTGGCTTTTCGGCCGCACTGGTATGGCGAAAGCTACTACGATCGTAAGTGCAATTACTCCTTGAACTTTCAGGTTTGTACCATTCATGCTACCGGCCTTGAGTATATGAAACCTAATACTATCGCTGCATGTTTAGATCGTATCGCTGCCAAGCCTGCGTATCATTGACGTTGGCTTTGGGTACACTGGAAGCACGCACGATTCGCAGGCGTGGGACGATACGTACTTTGCACAAAATCTCGAGTCGCTCCTGGTTGAAGATGAAGAATGGATTTGGGTTGACACGGCATACACGGTGAGTCATGGAAAATCCACAGTTTGACGCACACAGACTAAAGCAAGAGAATGTTACAGCTTTCTAAGTGGGTTGTTGCCCCATATAAAAAGCCCGAGAAATACTTGCCCGAAAATGCGGTCTACAACAACATCGTGTCGGTGGTGCGCGTACGCTCGGAGCACGCCATTGGATTCCTCAAAGGCCGCTTTCACTCGCTTAAAAAACTTCGCGTTTGGATTAATAGCGAGCGATCTCATAAGTATGCCACATATTGGGTTCTGGCATGCATTGCTGCGCATTCCTTTGCAATGGAGTGTGAAGACGAGGAGAGGGATGATGACGAAGACCCAGCAGATGATCCTTTTGTTGCAGAAGGTATGTTTGACGAGCAGGAGGCCGAATCCGACAACGACGCTTGCGAGACTGGTGAACACAGCGATCATTCAGATAGCGATGAAGAAGGTAGAGTAGGGAATAGGGACGATGAGACTTCAGACGACGATGGTGACGATGAGCTGAGTGATGATGGCATGGAGCTAACCCAGCCAACGGAACAGGGGACTCGGAAAAAAAGAGAAAATGCACGTCTTGTCGCTGCTGAGCAGCTCCGAAAGCAGCTGAAGGAGGCACTCTTCAAGGCCAAGGGACTCACATTCTAGAAAACACTGTATATATTTCTCTGCTGAAAAGAACATCGCTTGGGTGGCTTTACATAACATGCGGGGTGTACGTATTCCAAACATTTGGAGTGACTCCGCGAGAGTGGTGGCTGCACTAATAGTGGTGTTGGGGAGCATGTGAGACGATGATATAGGAGGTGTAGGGTGAGGATACCTACCATGAGGACAGCGATCAATCTGTTCTATGCATCCTCACCTGAAAAGGCTGGCGCATAGGGAGAGGCCGGGTCGGGTGTGGCTGCAGGTGGCTCATACAAGTTGGCGTTGTGGACGGGCATAGGAGGGAAAGGAACTGGACTTGAGTTGGAGGGACCAAGCGATGAGTGGAAGTGGGCTGCGTCCGAAGAGAACAGCGCCGCATGGTGCTGCGTGTTGCTGGGACCGGGAATAGAATAGTGCATCTGATTGAAGGCAGCCGTGGCAGCGTTTCTCTGGGCCTGTAGCTGGGTTTTGTACTCCATCTTCTTCAGCTTAAGCTTCAACTCGAGTGTCTTAACATCAAGCTCCTTCTCCCTCACTGCACCTTGTGTTTTCAACTTGATGATCTTCGTCTGCGCCCTCAGCTTCATCGTGTCGAGTGCCTTCTGTGTGGCCACTTCTTCGGCCCGAGTAGACTCGGAAAAATCGGAGATGGCTTTGGTCTTCTTGAGCTGTTGCGCTGGGGTTGAAACGGATGGTTTAGCCTTTGTCTTCAAACCCTTTTCCGTCTTGACACGAGCTGAGCCTTTTGCAGGCGAAGAAGACTGAGCTGAGCTACTATTGCCGGCTGGGAAGTGCAAAATTTTGCACTTCGCGGTCCTCAATGTTTGGCCACATATTTTCGCCCCGAAGACTCGTGCGACAGAGACGAGAGTTTCCCCAATGGAACTCTAGCATCTTATCTTCGTGTTGATGTCCTCATAAATGCAATTGCCTGTGAGCTGCACTCGCTATCGAAAATCCGCGTCAGGGGGTCACCTAGAGTCGCACAATTTGTGGCCATGTTGTGGCTGCGTAAGGGAAATCATCCCAATCGGCGGGATTTCTAAACGATCTGCCCATACTTGGCAAGTGAACATGCCCAATCATGCGGCTGTGCTCCCCCCAAGCACGGCCAGGCATGGCCACAGGAATTTTGCACTTCCCGGTCCCCATAGGAGAAATTTGAATTTTCTATGTTTTTTATTGGGTAAGGTGGAAGAGAAGGCCAGAATACAAAGGAAGGCTAAAGATGAGCTGTTTTCATTGAGTTGTGGTGGAGTTATTCGCGATCTCGCGAAAATTTTGCACTTCCCGGCCGGCGATAGTAGCAGGAGGCTCTTCTTGGGCTGCGTCAGATATGCTTTTGTCCTCGCCCTTGTCCTCGCCCTGTTCATCTCCTTCATGATCGTCATCCAAATCGTACTGAATGTCGAGGTCAGGGTGGCTGTCGGACCAGTTCTCCGGGTCGTCCTCGTCCTTTTCCGGAATAAGGACTGATGTATCAATCGCAAATTGGCTGTTTCCAATGCCAACGGGGATGATATTGGGACGGTAGGCGATGAGATCTCGAACATCGCTAAACCATGGCGTTTTGAATTCAATTGCATCTATAGAAACACAAGTGAGCTCGATCCCTGTACCAAGAAAGTGTGCGAGCGCCAAGCAGTTACCCCAAATGGTCCTCATAGTCGAATCGGCCCAGACCTCCTCCTTGCGAAGCCCCTCACCTGTTGCCCCAAGCCTTTTAATCCCGTTCTGGGTAATTTTAACCATGCTTTGAAAGGAGATTAGCCTAGTATATAACTGTTGTTATTGTAAAACAAAGCGTACCTTGCAATCCGGTTTTTAATCTTATTAGTCCAGATCTTCCGCTCTTTTGCCGGCGCCTTCGAAGTCAAAATAGCGTCGAACCCTGCCTTATATGCAGGGTTTTCGGAGTGCGCGAATAGGAGCTCACAAATCGCCCAATGGTGATCGGATTTGGCCTTTCCACCACCTTTGCTTGTTGAGACATGGGCGCCTGGAGGAGGGAAGAGACCCTGTTTGATTTCTGGGGTATTCTCAATGATGCGAATGAGCTGCCATGTCAAGGCATGATTATCCCCAGTCCAACTGTAAATAGAAAATCAATGTGAAAATCGGGCGAGGACATGAAGGAATAAAACTGTACTCGATCTCAGTGCCTTCCTCAGTGGTTTGGAGCCCTTCCCCATCACTTCCCTCGGACTCAGCAGCCTTTTTACGGGCTTTTTTGGGGACCGGTTTGGTAGTATTTTTGGCTGCTGCAGTCGACGTAGACTTTTTGCGCTTGCTGTTGGCTTTTTCAGTAGTGCGGACTGGAGCCATGGTTGTGATCGCGAAAACAGTAGTATATTGAGACCCGTAACATAAATTGTGCTTATCGAGTAAGGAATAAAGTTGCGTGCTTTATTTGGTGCACCTGTGCCTTTTGTGTACTGTGGAGTGAATCGCGTGCACATGAATCGCGATTCATGGGTTGAAGCGCCTCGCGAGGCGCTGCAGTCCACCCAACGCGATTCGCGATTCAAGGGTCCACGATTCGTCAGATGAATCGCAGCTTGCATCGCAATTTGAATCGCGCATATTTGACCGTTACTAATAGAGGGGCGGACCGACGGATCATCGGATGCCGTGGACCTAGTAGAAGCCCACTATAGGGAAGGACTGGCGCAAGCTGTCTGCTTCATTACAGCAAGACCGGAAATCATGTGCATACCCCCACGCCTGAGCCGAGGCGTTTTTTTCCCCCTCAGAAACACTCAGAAAGCCACTCTTCTCAGATATTTCGCATTTTGTGGAGCAGCCCTCGCTCCAAAAGGTATCGCCTTAACGGTTTCGGCATAGCATACCCCTAACGCACGAGCCTTCCGTATTGTGGGGTCCTACTTTGATCTTTTGTCTCATCCCCTCACCACCCCGCTTGCTCTCATTTGCGCGCCTATGTATCCCGCCCAGCAGTGTCGAACAAACCGCAAATTGGTGATGGAAGCGGTCTATGCGATGGCTAGGTAAGGTGAGGATACTATCCGCGCCCAGACTTGGATTCAAAATTATGTTTACCGCAGGTTTACATCCCAATTGTACCCGCTCCTGGCACGCTCGTGGACGTGCACAGCTACGTCAAATTCGAGCGGGGCACCGCGCGACTCGGTATTCGCGCAGGAGCGATGCAGGGCGTAGTTATTTTGAAGAGCCTGGCGCACAAGTCGATGCCTCCGCAGATCGTGCCAGTGATGTCCCGCCCGACTACCACCGGCAGCGCGTTCAAGTCGCTCATGACGCAAAGGAGTCTCTTGGGCCCCATGCGGCGTGTAGTCACACTGCGCGTGTATGCCGTCCTGGGGCGAACATAGACTCGCATGTAAAACAAGCCAACGGCATACGCAACAATCGTTGCTGTAAAACACTGGCTTGTTTTGCATTGCAAGTCACTTGCAGCTCTGCTTCAAAACTCCCACATTGACAAAGGATTCCATATCCGGCGCCGCCGTCGCTGGTATTCTCGCTGTAGCCACCGCAATCACGGAAACAAGAACCCCGCAGCTCTCGCCACCGGGCTCAAGGACAGCGCGCGATCCATTGCCGACGGGTTTGATTCTGCGATTCAACCTCGGGAGGATATTCAGGTGCGTGGAACTGCGAAAAACGAGGTGGTCGTGTGCTGCGGCAATTGTCGCGCATAAGGCCAGCCCGTTTTACGCAGTGCCCACCCGAAAATCTACCCTGATCCATGTGTGTGCGAATCACGTAGGTCCTGCAAGCGAGCCATACACAATAACAGCTATACATACGGCAGGCTTGGTAAATGTGCTTGGCGGTTGACCGGAGGCGATACTATATGAGAGGGCGGCGTGGTGAGACCTATATTGCAGATGAAAGGTCAGCCTGAACGCACAATAGGATGTGCGGAACATACTCAACTTACCCGTTTACCACCCTCTGCCATGGATTCATGGTTTCGTTCGACGGGATACGTGGGCGCGGCGGTGAGAGCAAGCGGGTGGTGAGGGGATGGGACAAAAGATCAAAGCAGGACCCCGCAGCACAGGCGGCTCGTGCGTTAGGGGTATGCTATGCCGAAACCGTCAAGGCTATTCCTTTTGGAGCGAGGGCTACTCCACAAAATACGAAATATCTGCGAAGTGTGTTTCTGAGAAAAAAAAACGGCTCGGCTCAGGCGTGGGGAAATGCACATGATTTCCGGTCTTGCTGTAAGCACCAGAAACTGCGGACATTCGGCTTGAGCGTCATTCCAAAGTGTTAAGTCACGGAGCTCCGTCCTATTTGCGCGCTTAGGCTCGGATCATCGTCCATGTTGGACACTCCGTAGAGGATATTTGTCATAAAAGGGTCAATAAAGTATCCTTACCGTCGTATCGGTTCTGCAGAGCTGCCATTAAGTGCGAATTTGGGCCTAGTGAGTACGTGCACAGATATGTTATATTGGCGTTATTTTTTGATTATCCTGCTATGGACTTACGGGAGGGGCACGGCCATATAAATGAGCCAGTGGCATCTTTTTCGCCTTCTCTCCCCCTCATTTCGAAATCTCCTTCAAGATGGAGTCTTCTGTCTATTCCAATCTACCTCCTATTGCACCTTCGGCATTCTTCACCTCGACTGCCAACAATGTTGTCCTTCTTTCTCAGCGGATCCGGCGCCATCTGGGGCGCTATCGTGGTAATTCCGCCACCTTTAAAGAGATAACAAAAATCGTCAAGTGGGTCTTGCGTCTACCTTTTCAGTTCCTCCAGACTCTAAGTCGCCCCCCCGCTACAGACGACTCTCGAACGAGGATGCTTTACCTAAAGAGCATGAAATAGTTATAGACGCCGGCATGGACACCCCGATTTGCAAGATCAAGTTATCAGATGGGACGAACCTTGTGTATCAGGTGCGTTTCCTCTCGTGAAATTTCATTGATCTTATCTCACGTTCACGTGCTCAAGGCCGACCATATTATTAACGTGGAGGGGGTGAGTCTTCAATCGTCCTCCGTTACTCAGGTGGCAACTCATCAGACCGCTTGTTTAGGAGGCGAAGAAATGTTCGTGCAGTCTCCCAAACAATTTGGCCGAATCAACAACTCAGACTATATTTTCTAGCGCTTAAGTTGTTCGGCGTCTTTTCCAACGAAAAAGTGGATAAAATGGCTTTGAATCATGTCGCCCAAGGATCGACCCCAACTCCTGAGGACATACTTCTCACCCTGGATGAAGCACAAGATTTAGAAATCCATGATTTCACGTAAATCATAATCTTAGAGATCAGCAGCACTTGCATGACTCACTCCAGTTGTTCATCCATAGCCGCGAGAAGTTCGTCCGATATTCAGATGTACGTTCATTTGCTCTATGAACCGAAGCACAATGAGTTAACGTTAATCCCATAGTCTTTAATGAGGAGTTTGTATACATTTTCTCATGGCGATAGCGAGATTTCCTCATTGCCATCTTCGTCAGGTCTATGGGTGGGCTTAGACTCCACTTTCATCTTTGATCTATCGTGCGAATTTCTTTCAGATCCTTGTGATGCCTTTCAACCATTGGACCATTTATTCCACAGGCGCAGCGAACAAGAGATTATCAACTATCCATCTTCGTGCTATGTGACTGGGCGAAGTGGCACTGGGTACGTCGATGCTTCTGATCTCACAAATGTTATAACCTTTTGATAGTAGCACACTTTGGTCGCCATAGGAAAACCACCACTATGTTATTTCGAATGCTTATGCGAGAGAAAACTCCGCATGGTCTCGATCGATGCCTAAGGCAAGCCTTCGTGACCCAATCCAAGGTCCTGGCAGCCCGTGTGCAGGAGTATTATCGAAAATTAGAAGAAAGCCTAGAGAATAGCTCGAGGTCACTCGAAGAGATTAGACGCATTGCCACAGCGAAAATGGATGAAGCGGATGACGACGATCTCATGGGTCAAGACGACGAGGACGACACCCGCGTCGATTTGCCGGAATGTTTCTCAGAATTGGAGGACAAACACTTTCCACTATTCTTAACGTTCAATCAGGTGAGTAGCGCCTTAATCTCTAGGTCGCGCTCGAGTCGACTCAATCGATCTATAGCTGTGTAGGCTCCTCGAGGCCGACTGCCAGAAACCTACAAATCCGCGGGCGCTGGATGCAAGAAATCCAGCGGCCGGCAGCTCTACAGCAGATATACTCTCGTTCGATGACTTTGTCGGCGATTGCTGGTCACGAATGAACCCCCAAATAACCCGGCGACTCAGCAAGTGCTTCTTTGTCCTATAGTTATGCGGCGACTTACACAGGCTTTACGCAGATCCTGCCCTTGTATGGAGTGAAATAATGGGTGTCATCCGAGGCTCCGAGGGCGCAGTCAATACCACGAACGGCTATATCTCTCAAAGCGCATACCTTGCACTAGGTCACAAGGCTCAGACCGCGTTTGCTCGATATCCGGAGGACGTGTATCGAGTCTTTGAACTCTACTTGGCGAAACGGCGCCCTGGTGTGAGGGACGCTGCCGACAGGTGTGTACATGTATAAGTTACTTCAACTCGCTGGACTGAGTCAAAATAACTCTACGCAGGACTCATATGTTGCTAAAAAAGTTTTCTCTGGGAAACTGCAATCCCATCGACTTTTTGTACGTTCATTGCTTTCATGAGCTTCCCTTTGTCGATAGTGACACATCTTAACCTCGGAAAGATATGTGGACGAAGTACAAGATAACATGGTTGTAGACACGCGCCTCCTGCGGAAGCTGTGTCCGAACCCGCATGGTTTTTTCTGGGCTGGAGATACGGCACAGACAATCTCAGTTGAATGTACGTTTAGGTTCGCTGATCTAACAGCCTCACTCTATCGCATGGAGGTTGGTACCCGATTCAAGTTTGTTCGCTCTACGACTTGGGATATTAGTGACATCTCATCACAGGAAGCCGATCCTCTGGTCCAGGCAGGAAAGCGAGAATTGGTAAAGCCCAAGGTGTTCCAGCTGTCTACGAATTATAGGAGCCATGCGGGCATCGTGAATGCAGCGTCCAGCGTCGTCGACATACTTGTCGCTTTATTCCCAAAGTCTATCGATAGACTTGATCGAGAAACCAGTCCCTCGAAGGGTCCCTTACCCACATTCTTCACGGGCTGCGACGACAGTATTGCTGGATTTGCGCAATTCTTGTGCGGGAATGGGTACGTTTCATCAGTGCTCGCGCCAGAACCTCTACATTGACATAGGATGCACAACAGGACCTCGGCTATCCCCTTTGGGGCGGAACAATGTGCGCAGCTCTCACGTATTTATTACTAAATGGCACCTTATTCTTTGCAAAGGTATCATCGTTCGTAGCAGTGACGAAAGAGACATGCTGAGGAGCAAAATTCCGGGCCTGGAAGTCTGCATCATGTATGTGCACCCCATTCTCTATCGCAACTTCGACTTTTGCTGACTTGCACACATCCCGCTTACCTAGGACGCCCTATGAGTCCAAGGGCTTGGAATTCAATGACGTAAAAGCTCGTTCGATTGATAAATAGCTAATTAACTTGACGTTTATCCTCGTTTTATAGGTCCTCCTCTACGATTTTTTCACGCGTTCCCACGCAAATGACAGAGAATGGGGTGTTGTCCTGGACGTATTGAGTAACAGCTGTCCGATTGACCAGTCGCGCTATGCGATCCTATGTTCTGAGCTCAAATGTTTGTACGTGGCAATGACGAGGGCGCGTAACAGCCTATGGATATGGGATTCGGGAGTGAACGCGAAACCGATGAAGGTAAAACTTAAAAGACTCAGTTAGCTATGGGTTTGCTCACACTGTGACAGGAGGTTTGGCTTAACCGACAACAAATCCGAATCGCAGGGCCAAATGAAACTATTCCGCGACTTGAAGGTTGGCCTTTTCATTCCCTTCAAGCACTCAATAATGTGCATGCAGCTGAAGATTTGGACTCAGTAGGCCACAGCTCATCGAGCCATTGGAAGCAAAAAGGGCGCGAAATATTTCGGCGGAAGTCTTACCAAGAAGCAATGCTATGCTTCGAGCGTGCCAAGTGCCCGTACGAGGCAGCCCTTTGCAGAGCATATTTATTTCGAGCTCAGGCCCGACAAGCGTCACCTAATCTGCGTAACACTGCCTTCGCCGATGCTGCGAAAGCGTTCCTCGATTGCGCGCGAATAGCGCCCAACCATAGGAAGCTGCAATGCAACCAATATGCAGGTGAATGCTTCTCGACTGCGCAACTTCACGAAAAGGCGGGGGATGCGTACCAAGCTTCGGAAAACGCTACCCTTGCAGCAGACAGCTACCGCAAGGCAGGCAATCTCAGGAAATGCTCTGATGTCACTCAGATCCCCCGCCCGAATGCTGACAATGGTCGGACACAGAGCCTTTTGAGGGTTCCTAGACTTGGGTTTAGTGGAGAAAGCAAGCTAAAGTGCGTCTGGGGCTCCCGCCGTTACATGAGTCTCGCAGCAATTAACCCGTGTTACAGGGATGCTCTCGAAGCGCTTGAACATTATGGCCCCAACGATCATCGTATTGAAATTCTGCAAAGATGGGGCCGCTATGCCGAAGCTGCTGAATTGAGTCTGAAAGAAGGTGATACCATAGGGGCCGTCGATCTATTTCTCAAGCAAGATGACGCATCCTCGCACCTCCGCGCCATCTCCTGCGTCCTCGCTAGCCTTTGGAAGTGCTGCCCTCTTGGTACCTCGCAGATTGGGTCGGAGGATGCAAAAGTGCTCCTAGATCGGGCGAACCGCTTGGACCTTCAACGAATGAGTCCTGTACAGGGGGCCCAGGTACGTGCTCGATAATTTGCTTCTGGTGATAATTCCGATGAAGCGATCTTTCTATAGCTCGAGGCTTTTCAAGCCATTGCCTCTGGGAATAAATTGCGATTGCGCGAACTTGGTGCTCTTTGCTCTGCGTCCGAAAACTCACCTCTCTATCATCCCACCCTGGCACTCTTATGCCTTGACGCTGCCTTTGATCATGTACCAACGCTCCACCCTGTTGGCATACCCTCAATCATAGCGATACTGGGCGACTACTACCAACTTGGTAATCTGCTGCGTATCGCTGTAGGGTTGCCTGATGCATGCTCGAGGTCAAGCATGCAGCAGCTCCTTGGATTTCAAGTAGCAAGCGATTTGGACGGCAGTCCCATCCCTAACCAGTATACCATCTGTGAACCGTCTCCGTTGAATCAGGAGCTAGAGAGTACTGAGCCACGCCCGCGCTCGGCTTCTAGTACTTTGGTCGTGGATGGTGGACAGTTATCCTGTCTAGTTCGGAACTACCTGACAAAGCGACTTTACGACAAGCTTTTCGACCTACAGAACCAGATGGCTCGAGTGTCAGCAATAGAGCTGTGCGTGCAATACGCAATGATTGGCTACTGCTCCAAGGGTGATGAGTGCAGCCGATCCCATGACCTGACATCGGAGGGATATAACCAGAGGATCCGGGTGTACGTTCAGCAAGTAATGATTATGTGTCACCTGGCGTCACTACCACGTCAGTACTGGCTTAAACAAGCTCAAAGGTGAACATACGCTCTTTCCATTTCCCCCTCTTGCTGCCGCTTATCTTGCGGCTGACTTGTAGGATGTGGCTCCAGCGCTTCTATGGCACTTTATATCCCGTTTCTTATAATATGGGCAATATTCACAATTTATTGCCACACAAGATTCCAAACTTTCGACTCGCGCTCGGCCTTCTTCGACATTGGCTGAGGAACCAGTCCATTTTGATCGATAAATCGTTTCCGCCGCAACACTACATGAATAATATTATCAGTGTTTCCATGCTAATATCTAAGCTAGACCTCGAAGCCGCACCGAGTTACCTGTGGATGACTCCTACTCTATTTAACGCACACCCGGAATTCACCAGGAGCTTTGAAGGTGGCCCAGCAGTTTCCATCGTGCAAGACCTGTTCTGTTGCTTGATCGGCAATCATGGGCAACCGCTGCGGCGAGGAATTTCGTTTGTTCGGTGCGTTGATCCGTACGAAATATCTTTCGAGGATTGCTGACAAGAGGGCTTTCATCATATAGACACATCCTTGAAAGGCGTTTTGTCGTCAGTATCAACTTTTTGCTACCACTCCTTGAAAAGCTCGTCGCACATGCCCTAGTGGAGATACCATTGCAGCGGTCCGGTTGTGCAATTGAGGGCTTGCATGGCCTCACATTGCCTCGGTCCTGGATTGTTGAGGTTTTCCAGCAGAAATTCCGTGCTCTACATGCTGACATAGGATGCATACGGCACTTGAGGCAGCTCTTTGAAAGAGTTCTCACCACAATATTCGAAGATCCTGGTAAGTTCAGCTTCAAATTATACGCAGCGACGGGATCGATCGATTTCACCTATCATAGCTGGTATGTGGTACGACGACGCACGAACACTTGACAGAGTTACCCCTCCGTTAAAAGATGCTCTTGTTGTACGAGTGTGCGTGACTATTTTCATTTAGTAGCTGATTATCAAGTAGCTGTTCTAACCTCGATAGATTCCTTCTAGATGTCGCACTTTGGTCCTCAGTATGTTCTTAATTTTTTTGTTCCTTCGGTTATTAGGCCTGTGCTGAACTTATACGTCCAGTCGGGTGTAACTATCGAAATGTGCAAACTAATATATACGACGCCATCACGACGGTTCCGCGCAACGACTGGGATCCGAGGGCGCGCTATACTTCGTGCGTAAGCAAAGGACTCAAATCGGCTTATCATCTCCTAACTCTCGGCGCTCTAGCTTCATACTTGCACCGGACTGGTATCACATGTCCCTTGCTATGCGATGTTCTATGAAAGCGTGTGATATGGACGAGTTGATTCAGCTTCACGACTCCCAGAGACCGGAAGGTCCACCGGCCCAAAACACGCGACGAATCGTCCTTCGAGATTTCAAGGATCTCTACCAGCGTGTGGCATACCCCGGTGGTCTCAGCTCTGCCTCGGTGTTGTCGACCTCGGTAGTGCCACAGGCGTCGCATATGACCCGTCTGGTCACCTTGCATGACGCAATAGGGACAATTCCGACCACCAAAGTTGAGCCGCGCTTCAACTTACCGACCATCCCCGTCCAGCAATTCGATGATAGTATGTCAATCAAACACCCTGCCCCCATGGGTGCGCAAACCGAATGGGATGACACCGCGCAAGGTGGCTCCCTGCATGATCAGCCCATCGACGAGGATTTCGCGAGGCAGCTTAACGAAGTCGAAAAGTCTGCCGCCGCGCGAATCTTCGATGCTTTTAGGGCCTACAAACGACGGCGCGAAATTTCAGAGGAGTTCCAAAAAGACCCCGTACGCCGACATTTCGCTGATTGCATGGCCGTGATAGACGCTGGCCTCGACGCTGGCCCGCAGTCCTCTCGCGAATATGTGTATCTGTTCCGTGGGCCGCTGCCTCATATCCTTTCCTATATCGAAACTGTGCGCGATCGTAGTCTAGCCAGGCGGGATGATATGAAGCGGCAGTCCAGAACGGCCCGGCATGAAGAGCTAGAAAGTATTCACAGTCTCATTATAGAAAACGGGTAAGCCCTTGTTTTTCATCATAGCAGTCTTATATTGACGTACCCATCCATGAAAAAGTGACCTTCTCAGAGCAGCGCGCGCCCTAATGGAGCAGATCAAGCCGAGCTCCAAACATCACCGGGAATGCTCCATCGAATGGCTTAGGGGGGTTACCATGGAGATCCACGCCCTCGACGTAAAAGCGTGCCATGTTTTCGGTGGAGAAGTGGGGGCTGATGCTAACTTGGCCATTGGCATTAAGGTCCTCCTTTCACGTTAAACACTCTAGGCCGCAGGATCAATACTATGTAGCGGAGCCACGTCCTTGTTCTTGCGAGCCACTCCCATAGAAGACAGATCGGGGTTGCTCAAAGCATGAGGCATACCCATCACTAGTGACAGTTTGGTCGGTCAAAGGATAAAAAGCTCGTGCGTTATATTGGCAAATGCCAGAGCACTAGGGTTAAATCCTTTTTGAAGGGTGAATAGGTGCACGCTGCAGATACTAGGTGATCACCCCTCGCACAAAGAAAAGCATCTAGAAATTCCTCAAGGAGGAACCTGTACGGCTAGTGGATGTGTATTACCGAGCACGGGGGCAATTCAAGTAAGGAGAGGCAACCAGCCATCAGGCAGGAGAATACGAAGTAGCGTTGCGAAATATGAGCCCAGGTTTACGGGCCGCAAGATCTAGCAGCATCTCAGCAAAATATGAATTCGCCCACTATATATGATACCACAAGACTCGCGTCAGAACTAGCGCCTGCTCTGCAGCGGATAAGGGGCACAGAACTCACAGCAAACCACGGTCGAGAATAATCGCTCTGATTATGGATATTCTGGCTTTCGTGAATCAAGCCAAGCCCAGCGGTGTTGTTGGCGATAGTGTACAGCAAGTGAGTAATCTCCGTGTCGTTGTCTGAGCCGTAGATTGCAGATATCAACGACATGGGCCACGGATCAACCAAGCCGACGTGCGGGCCGCTACGGGAGACAGTGTGCAAGGATTCGCTTCAAAATTGTCTGCCTCTCTATGGACTAGAAATAGAACCCACCCAACGCCGAAAAATGTGGGTCCCTTTGCGAAGTACGGATTTTGGCGCGAGAGGATCATGTTTCTAGTGTTTATGTATAGCGGGTCGGACTTGTCTGAAGCAGAAAGGTCGAGCGGCATGAAGCGCCAGGTCAGCAGCCGTACCGCGTAGGTCCAAAGAGACGTCACAGACGAACTTAAAAAGCCAATGTAAGGCAGCGATAATAGTGACTGAAATGGTTGAAAAGAGTTAATCAACACCACTCCGAACCACGGCGTGACGCATTATGCTCAGATCCGCGCTTACCGGGACGTTCGCGTCATCCATCAGATACCGACCCCCATATCCTGCAGCGGCACGTCCCAAAGTAAGCACACTCCATCGATATAATACTGCTGTACTCACCATTTGTCTCATATGCAAAAACGCCATTCTCGATCGTAGACGACATCACTGCTTGCTTAATCTGGGCGCTCCAATCTGCCGCCTGTTGCGAATAATTTCCGACAGCCGGGTCACCCACAGCAGGTTTAACAGCCTCAAGTACTTGGTGTAAATTCGCTAATTCGACGGAGAGCATGGCATTTGCCGACGTGAGGAATGCTGGAAATAAGTAGGCGAGGGAGTGAGGGAGATAGATCGGCATTAGTAGCTCTATATGACAAACTTGGGTGGGGAGGGTACGGACCGTAGACGCTCAGATCATCGCTAGGTCTGTGATGAGTGCCAACCATGCCCGTATAGGCCTTTGGTTCTCCGTTTCCGCCATTATTCACCATCGGGCTTAGCGACCCTTTGAAGGCAATCAAGAGCAGCCATTAGCATCTTGAGAGCTCCAGGTGCTGGAAGTTTCACTCGAGCCTACCTCCCCCACCAGTCCAATTGTAATAGCTTACGACGTTAAAGTCTGCGTCATAAGTAGCTTGGGATTGTTCGTCGATGACCCGGAAGATTTGTTGAATGGCAGAGAACCCTATGTCCCCCGAAACCTGTTAATAAGTGGGTCTGGGGATGAAGGATATGGGAATAACAGACAATGGTCATTGGCAAATGACGCATCCTTGGTCGAAAAATAATATTGTCTTGATAGCTTCCTATAAAATAAAGGACTCTTCAGCTCCTTCCTGTGACAAGACCAACATAATTTATGGAACGAACAAGAAGCCACTAAGTGAATCGAGCTCGTACTAGAGATCGAAAATCAGCATTTGGCTATACAAAGCAAAGTCTGAGGTTAACTCACTTTGCACTCAAAGACAGTTTGGTTGTCCACCGGTCTTGGGTATAAAATGAGAGGTCACCAAAACCGCAACTAGCTGAATAGAATCGGCAACGCACGGGTTCACCTTGACCCCTATTGCCCATGGATTGACCGTAGGCTCTAGCCCGCTTTCTGGCGGTGGCTGGAATGCGCCGCAGTATGAGTATTGCTTTATATAGCGTGCCTGTGCAGGTTTGTGTCCTAAACAATTTGGTTTTGATCAAGTAGGTTTGAACGAAAAGCTGCGCACCTCGTTATTGATAACAGCTTTGACAAGCAGCGCAAGGTCATGGTCGATAGCGAGAAGGCCACCATAGTGCGCGAACTGGTTAGCAGTGTCGCGCAACCATTGGGCACTGAACCGCGCTCCATGTTAAAAGGGTCCGAGGTGAAAAAGACTGGCTAAACGTACGTAATATCCTATAATAAAATCGGCCATAAATCAGAGGCTAATACACAGACGAGAAGACGTCTACCCCGGTGATGATAAATGCCAAGTTCTGAGCCTGCATGGATGTAGGTTAAGCGACATTTTGAATCCAGCGAGAGCGTGAACGCACATACGGGGTCATAGTACCGGACAGTTGTATCTAAAGCCACGCAAAAGTAAATAAAAAGTTGCCAGCGTGAACACTCCCAATGGGTTTATGTACCAAGAGTGTTAGGGAATGTATTTTCGAACAAGCGAGCAATATCTGGATCTTTCAGTCGAGACTTCATATCCTCAATGACTTTCTAAACAAAACCACGCCACTACGTTAGGACACATGATGATGATAGGCTTCAAACATAAGCAGCCCCCTGGGAAACGACCTACTTCGACTGCCGGACTGGTGAACGTGCGACATCGCGGGGGAGGTCGCATGTAAGGCAAGGCCAGCGGACCTAAAGACCTTCCCCCGTGTGGATATTGTGAATACGCGCTATAGTCCTCGCATGAGGGTGTCACCCTCATAGGTGGTTGGTTGGCGGAAAGGCGTGTATGTTGGATGTTCAAGTCCAGGAGCAAAGGAAGGATTTGCCTAATGAGCGCGACCATCTTTGAACCACGTAGACGAGATGCGTAGTTTAAGGGCTAAGCTTGAGGCTTTTAAGCGCGTCTCTGGAGCGTCTCTGGACGCCACTAGCTGTAACAATTCTGTATGGAGAGCGAGAGTGGCGTCTGCTGGTGTAAGTACATATGGTAGCACATGGTGGTATAAGACCCTATGTTCTCACCCTGAGTTTGCTTGGAGCCAGGCTGCCTCGGCCTGTCACGTCAGTCACACTCTCTGAACTATATATATACGTTGCACATCCAGGTACGCCGTCTTTTTTTCCCCTTTACTTTTATCGCAGACATGAGGGTCAGATTTCCTTCTTGAATATTGGCGGGCTCGATTGAGAGATTGAGTTGCATATTGCTTTGGTGAAAAGTAGCTTGTTTCTGCGGTTGGTTCACTTCTCCGATTGCGACATGTCACTGGTAACGACGGGCCATAGTTATTAGTGACTACTTCGGATACCCGCGGTGGTCGCGGTGGCGCCGCCCAGGATGACCATACTGGCCGCCTGCGAACATCTTTGGATATCGGCGGGTCTTATATTACCGATTTTTAATCATTCACCGGCGCAAGAAAGAAAAGTGCTTTCCCCTACATGCATACGCTCAAATCCTCGGATCTGCGCTATTTGAGGGGGCTCGAGAATGCTGCCTGATCCGCGGTGTCCTCTGCTTGACAGCGAGGCTCCATGATGCAATCCATCTCCCCGGAGATAGATACCTATAACCTAGGGGCTCCTTTGTGCTGGAGACGGCGCGAAATTGGCCATGGAGTCCGATGGATCTGAATTGCATACCACCGCACCTTCACGAGGACAAGCCTCGAGTGTACAGGTGCTTTTTGTTTTATGGGAACAATGTTGTCCGCCTCGAGATCCAGGCGAAATTGTACATCGGTGAGGATCTATACATTTAGCCAGCTGCGATGAGTGCAGCGTGCTACACTACCTAGCTTACAAGCAGCAGAATGGTACATCAGTAGAAGACGTAAAGGTCGATGGCAACAGAAGGCAAAGGTTCATACAGCAGTGGCGAATCAGCTAGGGGAGCAGTACGACCTTGATTGATATAGCGAAGCACTGAAACCTGAGCGAGTGAAGAAGTCCCGAGACTCCGAGGGCCGCGGCTGGGGTTATGACGAAGGGGGATCAGATAATCGAGAAATCGCCGCTCGTATGTCCAGACGTGCATGCGGCTCGTGCCGACTACAATCCTTCGCAATCTTCCACATGCGATCGTCCAGCCCTCTTTCGATGATGCTTGTATCAGTTGGCCTGGCGGGCGATTCGCCGGCCATTACCATTTGCATGACCGCGGAATATAAAAAGACGCCCGCAAAAGGCACCTCTTCCGTATAAACCTAGAGTAGCAGTCTTACTATTACGTGCGCCGTTGGAAGGATGTAGATGCACAATCGTACCTCAATGATCACTCGCCCGAACGCGAACATATCAGATGCTGTTGTCCGCACCGCTTCTTCAGGGGTCCGGGCTGTTAGCAGTTCGGGCGACTGCCATCTGGGATTCCCGCCATTATACCACGCGAGAGAATGTTCTACTGCGCTCTCTTGGATGTCCTTGTGGGAGAGACCGAAATCCGCAAGACGTGGCTCCCCCGTGTCCGAAACAAGGATGTTTGCCTGGAAGCGATGCCATGCGTCCAACTAATAAGCGTGAGGAATAATTTAAGGGCAGGATGGGAGCGATACGTACGCCTTTAAGATCGCCATGAACGACCCCACGTGTATGAAGGTATAAGAGTCCGTATGCGATTTGCAAGACCTACCAAGTGACTAAAATCAGCATACTGAGAACGACCGGGTTAACTAGGGACGATCTAATGACCATATGTGCGCGGTCTGCATGAGTATTGCGTTTTAGAAAAGATATTAGATCGCCTTCTTTCATCCACGGAGATAGCAAATATATCTTGGACTCATGGAGATACAGCCCTATGAACGGGAGGACATTGGGGTGTCGCAGATCCTGCCACACCTCCATCTCTCTGAGTGCCCGCTAGAAAAGAGGGTGCAGCGTGGATGAGCTTGCCGGGAAGAGGGCGCATTGGAGGAAAGCGAAAACTAACGCGTTTAGCATCTTCGTTCGGGACGAACGCGAGCGAGCACTTCATTGCGACTTGCAGTTTCCCAAGGAATACGCCTCGCCAGCATGCTCCGAAACCCCCCTCGGCGAAAGATTCGGTGCCGGTTTTCACGACTTCAGAGTCGAGGAGGGCTGGTTCCCAAGGGTACAGCCCAAATCGGTTGTATAGCTCAAAGAGCAGCGCCATGTACTCGCTGCGAGCTGCTGGAGGAGATGCCCTCATTTTCTAGGTTGATCGCTGTTAGAGTCGTGCAAAAGTGACGGGGAAGATCGCGCAAGTACCTGTCGCAGCTTCCCCATGAGTGGTCTGACGGGCTATGAAGCGATTGACGTCAACTAATACGAGACCATGCTCAACGAATGTTAAGCGCCTACCATTCTACCCTCCGTCATCAGCATTTTGAGCAGGGGTAGTGAACGGATGGAGAGAGCAAAGTCAGACAGAGTGATGTCGTGAAATTTGCTCTCGACATTGGCTGTCGTGCCAGCCTGTAGGATTACGCCAATCGCCTCGGCACAAGCGGCGTCACCACCACGCATCAATTCTGCCGCGAACTGAACCAGATCGGTGTCGAGTCGTATAGATGTATCGTGTTTTGCGCCAGCGTCCAGCAATAGCTGGACGGCTGCTGGAGATCCACGGAAAGCAGCACGTAGCAGCGGCGTTACGCCATCAGTGCCAACTGCGTTCACATCCGCGCCTGCTTGAATAAGTGCTCTAACGGCACTCGCACCGTCTGGGTGCGCCATCAGCGCAAATGCGTAATGCAGCGGGCCATACCCATCCTGGTCATATATAAGCGGGTCTGCGCGATGGTCGAGTAGGAGGCGGATGGCGGGAGCCGAGCCGTTAGCCGCAGCCGCGGCGAGCGCAGTTTGGTCGACGTCGTTCTTTGCGTTTACGTCTGCCCCCTTGCGGATGAGAGTAGTGATAGCGTCGATTCCTCCCGGTTTGTCGGCAAGCTCCGAGGCAAAATGCAATGGTCGAAGGCCCTGTGCTCCACGATAATTCGGGTCCGCACCAGCATTCAACAGTGCCAAAACTGCAGATGGCGAACCGAGCCACGCCGCCCTATAAAGCAGCGAGCTCCCGTCGTCAAAGTCGTCTCTGTACGATAAAAGGATATCCACAGCGGCATCTTCATCGGGGTTCAGGAGAAAATCGAGGACGTGACGGGGTGTGATGCAGCCGTTCTTCCCGCAAGTCGTTTGGTTGGCGCCTCGTTTGAGAAGAAAGCGTACAGAGCCAGCTCTGCCGTTCTTACTAGCAAGGGATAGCGGAGTGTCTCCGTGGTCATCTTGGGCTTCCAAGTCCGCACCAGCGTCCAGTAGTATTTGCATGATTTCTGGACGAGAGTCAAAGGATCCAGGTATAGGGCCGGCTTGAGACCAATATGCTGCATGATGGAGGGCCTGGCGGCCATTTTTATCCTTGGCCTTGACGTCCACTTTCAGATCGACCAGGAACCGGACCAGAGGAGCGTCGGGCCATTCAACAGCACGACGCAATCTAGTCCTCCCCATCGAATCTTTATCATCTATGCTGCCGCCTTCTTCGCTCAAAATATGCCTCAGATGTGCAAGTTTGGGGCCGTGGTCACCCATTCTACTTGAAAATGTGAGTCAGTAATCGGTGGTTCCGAGTGAGAAATAAAAAGGCAGGTGCGAATATGATGGCCGAGTGCAAGAGGCAAGCCTGTGGATGCCTCTCCAAGTTCTTGCGACTCATCAGCTATCTTCAGTGCGCATGTGCATTGGGCGTCTAAAGATGAGTTTGAAGCTGGAACCAGGGAATGGCATAATCAATGAAATAAAGGCTTGCCTATTGACACTGTTAGCTATACGAGGCTGTAAATTATCGTTTTGAATTATAGCAGGTAACACCCTCA
This sequence comes from Botryobasidium botryosum FD-172 SS1, assembly GCA_000697705.1. Classification (NCBI taxonomy): domain Eukaryota; kingdom Fungi; phylum Basidiomycota; class Agaricomycetes; order Cantharellales; family Botryobasidiaceae; genus Botryobasidium; species Botryobasidium botryosum. Next base: position 39,155 of record KL198024.1, on the reverse strand, counting down.
ACGCATCAGTATGGAGCGCGTCTGAAGTTTTCTTCAGCAGTTCGGCCACAGTGCGTCTGATTGCTTCTTCGCGTCCTACCACCTCGTGCATGTCTAAGGTAATGAATAAACCAATCAGGATCGAGGCAGCTTTTAGCCATCGGTCAAAGCTTACTTCGAACACGTATTTCGTTCACCGGTGGATACTTGTACTGAAAGATGCGGCTGAGATCCACACGCTCAAAATATTCATCGGCGCGGCGGGGGGCTCTCTCCTGTGCCTCCGAAAAGTTAACGCCTTCATCGCGAAGCTCCTGGAATGCCTTGTTATCACGACTATCGAGCTTGGTGAATACCGCAATCACAGGTACTTCATCGCAGAGCGGTTGTTGAGATGAGAGATGTCGCATAGGAGCAAGGCATATGACCAACCTTTTCCGGTATCGCAGCGCTCAAAGAAATCGAGTTCCGCAGCCGTTATCATCCTCGCATCGTGGTCCGTAGGAATGCAGAGCCTTAATTATGAGATGTGAGGCGTTGAACCAGCATACTAAATGCAAGCATAGGGTATACCAGATTGCATGAAGCTGCCTATCCTCAAGACGCTCGGCCGCTCGACTATTGATGAACTCTCTGACCTTCTCCAGCTCTTCGGCGGAACCGGCCTCAAAGCCGCGAGAATCGTGGAACACGAATCCAGGACTGCTGCGAAAATGCAGTTCGTTCTCGATGTCGTGGGCTCCACGCTACGAAACGGGCGTTAGGCAAGAAAACAGCTATGTCTTTTACTGGGACCCACCCACGAAGTGGGTGCCAAAATCGATCTTTTGGCTCTGACCTTATGGGTTCAAAACAAACGAGTTGAAAATAAGATACACGTTCCACAGGGTACGCCGTACCCTTATTCCTCTCCGATTGTAGACTTGGGGTGTCTCTGTGGTTCCGCAGACGGCTCGTAGAATGGTAGTTTTCCCTGCGTTGGCCCTGCCTATTACAAGCACCCTGATATTCTGATGCTTGCTCTGGCGTTGAATTAACTTTTCCATTGTAGTTTGTGTTACAGTGAATGGCGTGGGGGGTGAAGTTGAAAATGAGCTCTGGTAAGGTGCGAGGCTGGTCGATGTGTTAAGTGAGAGGACGAGCTGTCGAGCGCTGTAAGTTTAACGGGTACATGCAGTCGTAAATTAAAACAGTCAGCCTCGAGGCGCTGCTAGTACTTAGTAAGCATTAAATATTATATGAACATCATTTTACGATGGGAACGAATCTTGAGGTTGATTAATATTATTATGGCGCTGCCACATATGGTGGTGAGTTCGCAATGCCATGCGGATACGATCGAGAGGGATTGGTTCACGCCTTAGTAGGCCTTAGTGGACGTGCCCGAGCTTTCTCGAAAACCACCGGATGACAGAGGAAGGCTTCGGGCATAGGGCGTATGTATTGCTTTCTCTGCGCTTGGCGTTCTCGGGCCCTGGAATCTCGCAAGCAGTGAATTCGTCGTGAACTTAGAGTGGCAATCTACCCCGCAAACGACTTTTTGTTACCGACACGGACCCGTGCACCCGACGAGCCGTATCCGCGGAAGGCCGGCAAGTGACATCTGCATGTGCAAGCTCGACGCGTGCTTATTACTAACAGATCCAAGCTGATGCGCGTTGGAGCCCACTTTCGCCCCTAGCTATCTCGCCACCGTGCCTTCGTCGTCGCTGTCGACGTCCTCGCTGCTGCAGATGCGCGACCTGAAGTACCAGGAAGCCGTTCTCATCGGGGTCTGGCTGGAGACCCTCACATACGGTACGGCATCGATCGGGTATTGCTTAGCCGGAATGCTTAAGATCTATCTACTAGGCCTCTACATCACCCTCTTCTTCTCCTGCCTCTGGGTCCTGTTAATACGCAACGAGGAGCAGCAAATCAACTGGAGGCTCCTCGGGCCTGCCATAGCGTTGTTCGTGCTGTCCACCTTGCACGTTTCCGTCGGCCTGCATCGTCTCATTGAAGTTGGTCATATCAATCGCAGTTTTCAGGCTGCGACGATTAACGAAAGCGTCCTCTGTAGGGTTTTACGGGTCCGCACAATCCAGCAACGTATTTCACAGGTATAGCAGCCACATAATGCCCTTGCTCTCACTTGTTGCTCATGCGCTAGAGTACCGTAGACCTGCGGCGGTGGCCAAATATATTTGCAGATTCGTTGTACATAACTATTAATTTCATAGGGGATGCCATCGTCGTGCGTTTATGTTTTGTTAATTCTGCTTCTATGTCTGCTGTTACTTGAACCTCTGTGCTGTTAGATATACCGCTGCTTTGTGATATGGGATTGGGACATCCGGCCGGTCTTGCTCCCTATGATCATGCTCGTAACCTCTGCCGGTAAGCCTCCATTCCATTGCGCCTTGCCATCAGTCATCACGCTTCATGTCAAATATAACACAGTTACTGGTGCATACGGCATCGACGGCTTCCGACACATCAAACCAGGCAGCACGGCGTTTAATGACCGTGTCTTTGACTTTCTTCGCGTCGAATTTGTCCTCTCTCTTGCCGTTAACCTCCTCTGCACCGGCCTTGTTGTATACCGCATTGCAAAGGCTTCCCAGGTCACTGCGATCGTCGAGGGCCGCACGCCTAGAATACAGATGTACAGCGATGCACTGGCTGTCGTAGTCGAGAGCGCGGCGCTGTATACCGTCTCGCTCGCGATTTACATAGGGCTGTATTTCTCCCAATCGAATGCCCAGTACATCTTGTACGTTACGAATGCACAGATCATTGTCAGTGGTTCGCTTAAACGCGCGTATCTTGTACTGATGTATCCTTCCTTTTGCCCCCTCTGGGCCACAGAGCATTGTGCCGACCTTGATGCTCGTCCGCGTTGGCCTGGGCACAAAGCGCTCAAACGGATGGGAAGAGACGCAATCAGAGGTCCAACCACATCCATATCGATTACCCAAGGATGGGGCACACAGGGAGACCGAGGGGGCTGCGAGCGGGGAGATGGCCGTGGAGATGGATCCGTTGCCTGCATCCCCATCTACGACAGCAGCACCCGACAGACGGGCTGTGGAAAGCCAATATGGCTCGAAAGACAGTGGCGCACATAGCATTAATAGAGCTGGGGCCGCACCACAACCTGCCACATCGATATCGGCGTCGGCATCGCCGACAACGACATACCGTCCGACCTCGGGATACTCCTCATCATATCATCAGCCTTCCTCATCTCACCATCACTCATCCGTCCCCCCGAACGCTCCCGGTCCCTCGATGATTACTCAAACCTATGCGCCCAGCTCGCGATCCGTGCCGTCGGGGGCCAGTCCACCTCCCAGTTTGTACGCAGTGAACCACGGGTTCGGGACGGGTTATGGACCAAATTCGTCGTCTTCTGGGATATCTTCCAACGTACAAGCCTTGCACTATCCTCGTAATGATGAGCAGGGCCCTGCGACATACCCCCCGCCGCCCTCACCCGTAGTTATTGACCCTCGGTGGCCGGCGCTGTCGTCCGCGTCACGCGTCATGAGATAATAGGGTGAAATTTTTTCTCTTTCTGTCGCTCTTGTAATTCATACTCTATTATCTGTGGAGATAGCCATCTTTAAAGATCGCGAGCCTCGAGAGATAGGCACGCGAAAACTGAGGCCCGCCTAAAAACAAGCACCTATTACGTAATATAACTCTCGACCACTTCGGAAGCAAAAATAATTTCAGCGATTCCTTCACTTGAGAAATTAGAGATTCCTCTGCTTTCATCTCTTTCTTGGGATATTCTTGCGAAAATGCCTGCTGCAGCGTCGAAGGACAGGAAGAAGAGAAAACTACAGGTCGACAATGTTTCCGATGTGGAAGAAGATCTGGGGCAGCTAGGTTTGGACATGGCTAGCGAAGATGAGCAAGAAGGGAGCGCGGATGAGCAGGAGAGCAGCGATGGAGAGGAGGACGTGTTTCCGGAATTGAAGTCGGAGAGTGATACGGACGATACGTCGGAGGCAGAAGATGACGATGAGGACAGTGAGGAGGAGAAGGAAGGAGAGGACGATGAAGAGGACGAGGATGATGAAGATGAAGAGGACGAAGACGAGCGCCCATTCGCAAACGCTGCGGATGACGCGACGCTAAGACGAGGGCTCGCGCCTCATGCCAAGACAGTGATATCCGACATCACTGGCGCCCCAAAACGCGTCTTTCCGCCCATAGAGCCGGACTATGACTCGGATTCGTCAACAGAAGAGGTCTGTTCGACTTGGAGTCTCTGCTCTATCACGTACTCATCTCACGCAACTGGGTTCGTGTAGACTCCTAACCGAGTCGGGAATGTGCCGATGCACTGGTACGACGACCTGCCCCACGTTGGGTATGATATCGACGGCAAGAAAGTCCTCCGGCCTGCTAAGGGCGACGAGCTCGACAAATTCTTGTCGACTGTTGAGGATCCCTCAGCTTGGTAAGTTTATTTTCGTGCTCAAACTTGAAAGAGATATTTGACCGCTTTCTTTGCAGGACATCGGGCTTTGACAAGAATTTGCAAGCAGATAGTCAGCTCACGCCAGAAGAGCTCGACCTCATACGGCGATTACACGCTGCAGAAATCCCTGATGCAGAGTACGATCCATACGAGCCAACGATCGAGTGGTTTACTGGGAAGGGCAAGGAGGAGATCATGCCTCTGAGCGCGAAGCCCGAGCCAAAACGACGATGGGTTCCCAGTAAATGGGAAAAACAAAAAGTGGGCCACCACGATACAGCTCGCTCATACGCATTCGATATACTAACTCGAGTCTGGGAGCGATAGGTCATGAAAATCGTGCGCGCAATCCGCCAAGGTCGCATCATACCCAACAAACCAAAAACGACCAAACCCCAGTTCTACGCGCTCTGGGCCACACCGTCGTCCGATCACCCTCCACCCCTCCCCGCACCCAAGCCGCGCCTTCCAACAAACGCAGAGTCGTACAACCCGCCCGCAGAATACCTCCCGACACCCGAAGAAAAGGCCCAGTGGGAGGAAGCAGAGAAAGAGGATCGGGAGCGGGACTTCCTACCTCAAAAATATTCTTCTCTGCGGCTTGTTCCTGGATATCAGAATTTCATCCAAGAGCGGTTCTCGAGATTGCTCGACCTCTACCTCGCGCCCAGAATCCAAAGGAAGAGGCTGAATATCGACCCGGATTCGCTCATTCCTTCGCTACCATCCCCACAATCTCTCAAGCCCTTCCCGATTTTCGAAGCGCATAGGTATGAGGGGACGCACAGAGCGCGGTGTGTTAGTGCGAGTCCCGATGGTGCGTGGGTGGTGTCGGGTGACGAGGATGGCGTAGTGAGGGTCTGGGAGACTGCCGTCGGACGGGAGGCCATGCGCTGGAAGTTTGAGAGCAAGATCGGGTCGGTTGCATGGTGTCCAAGGACAGATGTCAGCTTCATTGCCGTTGGAGTGTGAGTTGACCCGAAAGCTGTCTCTCTTTGCAACTGATGCAATTCGGCATGCTTTTTTTCAAAGGGATGAAGCGATCCATATCGTCGTTCCACCATATCTCTCACCATCGCTGTTATCAGCTACACTCTCTTTACTGAATCCGACTAACCTACCCCCACCATCGACCTCTGCAACTACACTCAAATGGACGTCCCCAATGTCTTATTCGCCAGAGTCTACAACGCCTATTACAACGATCATCCTCCCTCCTTCGTCAGGACTGCCAAAACAGCTGGCGTTCCATCGAAGAGGCGACTATCTCTCTTCGGTCGGTATGTAACATCCTTCGCGTTTATGGGCTCTATCGGGATGTTCACACTGGCTCTACGCGCTATGGGATAACAGGGTCTACCGATGGCCAAGGCGCGATATGGATTCACCAAATAAGCAAGCGACATTCGCAATCTCCTTTCAAAAAGATCAAGGGCTCCGTCCAGCGTGTCTTGTTCCATCCTGTCAAACCTCACTTTTTCGTCGCTGTAAGCCGCTTTTTCTCTGAAGATTTTTTCCCTAAACATCATGATTACTGAATGTGCCCGGTGTGACTTCTCCATGTTAGACCCAGCGCTACGTGCGGATATACGACCTCGCAGCACAAAAGCTCCTCAAAACCCTCCTCCCTGGTATTCGCTGGATATCGAGCTTGGACGTCCACCCATCTGGAGATCACCTTATTGTGGGCGGATACGACCGGAAACTCTGCTGGTTCGATCTGGAGCTGAGCGATAAGCCTTACAAAGTCATGCGGTACGTATTTTGCCAACCCAACGCCTGATTTTCTAGCGTCTCACTATGTTTTGCAAAAAATTATGGTGTAGATATCATTCGCGTGCAATCCGCTCGCTCCACTTCCACCCTACGTATCCGCTCTTTGCGTCTTCCTCGGACGACGGAACCATCCAGGTCTTCCATGCACGAGTGTACAACGATCTATTAACGGATCCTCTCATCGTGCCCCTCAAGGTGCTTCGCGGACACCACATCAAGGAGGGACTGGGTGTGTTGGAGATCAAGTGGTGTACAAATCAGCCGTGGCTGGTGAGCGCGGGTTCGGATGGGTCGCTGAGGGTGTGGTGTAATTAGATGGCTGTTTTATTATTACTTTCGTCTGCTCATATGCACTGGGCAGCCATCCTATTGAAAGGAGAAAGTATATATCAACTCGCCTATGAAAAATAATACTTCGCCCGGAGTTCGTATGTCTACCGCATGGGACTAGTACTGTGGCCAGGCCCTAGTCTTGCTCTTGGCACTTAGTCAATTTCCTAACTTACCACTTGCATGCCATTCCTTTCGACTAATATCTACACTCGTACTCTTGCACTCACGTATTTACGCTGCCGTCATGGGCTTAACGATATCCAGCATTTTCTCTTCGCTCACATCGCTCGCAAACTGGGGGAAGGAGAGTGACCTCCGCATACTCATGCTCGGCTTGGATAGCGCGGGCAAAACTACTATATTGTATCGGTTACAGGTGCGCCACTTCCAGCAGGACAAGGGGCCATCTCGAACTGAGCTCGTATTGGTGGAAACGGGGCGGTCGTTCCATAGATTGGTGAAGTTGTGTCGACAATACCGAGTGAGTGGAGTTACATAAATGTGCTGGTCAGTGATGAGGTGTCTTACTTACCTCGTTTGTGATAGCGATTGGCTTCAACGTTGAGACGGTTGAGTACAAAAATATCAAATTTCAAGTATGGGATCTCGGTGGTGAGTACTGAACCAATTGTGGGCGTACAACCGTGACTCGAGTTCACTAATAGCACTGTCGCCCATCCAGGCCAATCGAGTATACGGTATGAATATCTACTTTTACTCAACGTGCTACTTTCCGTGCTTATTATGACTATACTTCGGCAATCTCTCTCTTCATAGGCCATATTGGAGATGCTACTATGCCAATACTCGTGCTATAATATACGTCATTGATTCCTCGGACCACGCCCGCCTTTCCACATCGCGCTCTGAGCTGCTCACCCTCCTGTCCGAAGAAGAGCTCAAGGGTGTACCTCTATTAATCTTCTCAAATAAACAGGTTCGACAGAGCCCTCTTTTACCAGCGCTCCAGAAGTAACTTACGTCGGAATTCCCCGTTTAGGATATTGAAGGGGCGCTAACATCGGGGCAGGTTAGCGATGCTCTTGGGTTGGTGGAGGAAAAAGGTCGAGAGTGGAGTGTGCGAGGTAGTTGCGCCACAAAGGGTGAGGGTTTAGAGGAAGGGCTAGACTGGTGAGTGAGCTGTTGTATCACGACGCTTTACTCTTTGCTCAGTAGTGCGTTCCTCAGGCTGGTAAACGCAATACAGAAGAAATAGCCCCATACGCACCCAACGGCGCTGTTGTGCCATTACCACAGTCTGCGTTTGGCCGTGTACACACCTTTGCTGCATGGCATGCGAGGAAGCCCTCGGTTGTCAGCAGTGATTGGGCACCCGATTCTAGGACATCTAATTTTGGTAAATTTTACTCATTCTCTTGTACAGACATGATTGCCAAGAACATAGCTGGGTAGTGTGGTCTGCCTCTTATTATGCGCATTTTGCTGTTGCTGTGCTGTCTCTGGAGTACTCGCCACGCTCTTTCTCTTTCGTATCCAGGCTGCCAGTCTCCAGCTGGGGCAAAGCTGGTGGATATTTTGTCTGAACAGGGCCGAATCGGCATCTCAACATTGGTCGGCTGTCCGATATTCAAAATCTCGAACCGGGAATTCAAGGTATGCTCTTTGAGAAATGTACGTACAACCCACAGCCTAAGTCCGAAAGCAGCCGATTTCACCGGGTCCCCAACCTGATTTGGTTTGGCCTTGAGGTTGCCGCCAGTTTTCGCTCTGGAATTCGAAGCAACTTAGGCGCGCATCACCACATTCAAGGACATGCTTTGCCAGCCAGGACTCAGGATACTTGCCTTTATACTTACTGATTTGATTACACGCTTCTGGCTTGGTCCAATGCAGCTCTGTTGTGTGCACACCTCAGGGCATACGCCCTTTAAGTCCCCTGCGCTGCACCGCGTGTTTCGGCGCCATCTTGTTCGAACTCCATCTCTGTCTGCTGCTGCTGCCTTGAGCACTTGCTTCGAACATGGCTCCTCAAGATCGCGACCTCCCGCCGACTACCGACGAACTCTTCTCCGAGTGCCCTAGGTACGTATTCGTAGCCAGGTGCCGGCAGTAGACTAAGGCTAACCCTCTCATCGGTTACCCCCAGGTTTCGTATTCTCGTCCTGGGAAAGGTCTCTATCTTTGCTCTATGCTTGCTGTAAACAATCTAATGGAGACATTGCCAGTCGGGCGTGGGAAAGACGTCGCTCATCAAGAATGTGTTTAAGATTGACACTATTCAAGTAAGCAGCTCATAGGTCCCTCCAACCATCATCCGGAACTAATTGCTGCTGTAACTAGGAATCGAATCTGATATCAGGCGTCTCCGACATCAACGAAGAGCTAACATCGCCCGGCAATGATCGCTTTGTTCTTCACGACTCCCAGGGGTTTGAACCAGGCGAGGTCGATAATTACAACACGGTCACGACATTTATCGATCGGCGAGTCAGTCAGCCTCACATAAAGGATCAACTTCATGCCATCTGGTACGTGGGTTCTCCACACCGCTTTTGTGGTGCAACCAGTTTAACGGACATTTCCTAGGTTCTGCATTCAGACACCTCACGCAGGTGGTCGGGTCTTTGAAACGGGTGACGAAAATTTCCTCAAGCGCAAATACAAAAGTTCTTCATTTTTAACCTGATAGTATGCTACCGGATAGCTGACGCGATCCCATGATGCCTTTTGCTACCCTTAGTCCCCATAATCGTCGTCTTCACCCAATACGACAGGTTGCTGGGTCACGTCCGATTCACGTCAAACGCCGACGAGCTCAGCGGCAAATCGCCCGAGATAGCCAACTCTATAATTGAGGAAAAAGCCAATACTGAGTTTCAGAGATCATGCGTTGACGTACTGAATAGCTACAAGACGCAGCTGCAGTGGGCCAAAGTGTCAAGTGTGTAGCGGCAGTCAACTGTTCTCTGACCCACTGGCAGCACCCGACAATCACTGATCGGATGGTTTTTTCTAGTCATAAAGGAGCATGCGGAGACGTGTACAGCACTGGTGGATCAGACGAGCAATCTTCTTCTTACGATCAACAAGGTCTGGTTCCTCTCAGCAGTCGCGCAGCGAGTGCATGCGGACGTCAAGATCGATGCCTGTGTCCAGTAAGCTTTCTGCACAGATTCCGCTGGCGACGTTGTTAACGTTTTAATCCATCTGCGTAGACTTGGCCTGGAAAGCACGTTGCGATCGCATTTCACACCTACTCCACTTTGTCCTAACGATATTTCATCTCATAGAATATTGGATGGATCTTGCGTCGAGCACACACTTCGATGGGTACCCGTTGCGACAGTGTTTAAAGAGGATTTTGCTGGACATGATTCAAGTTTGGAACTTTAATGATAACAACAAGGTCCAACATCTATCAGTTTATTACTGGCTCCCGCTACGGACTAATTCTTCTCTGCTTGATATCCGTAGATTCTCATGGGTACTGAATTTGAGGCAATGGTGTTCCGTCTCATCCAAGATCTTGGGAACCCAGGTAGCGAGAATCCGAATCCATCATTGTACGTTCTCACTATCCGTGAAGTAATCCTCCTCTTTATTTACTGAAAAACCAACAGCCGTCAAGAGGAAGTGACTGCGATCAGGGAGACATTGGATGGATCGGTGAGCCCCGGCTCGGGCAATCCCCGCTGGATGCTTGGTACATATGAACGAGGAGCACTTGCGTACGTTCCTTCCGACCATCATTTTCCAGACTCCCATCGAATCAAAATCTCTTTAGGCCTACACACCTCGTCATGCTCATGGGATTCATCGTGGATCTTACCATGGTGCTCGAGCGGCTCTTCTGGATGATGTTCCGCAAGGACGTCCAATCTGTGGCAATCGAGCACGTCCAGGAGGTGTTCAACAAGTACATCATATCGGGCGAGCGGACCAAGATCCATCGAGAGATCACGGACTACGTCAAGAATCGCAACCCCCGGGCCCCCGACGAAGCCCATAAGGAGGTGAAGCGACTGATTGAGGACCACAGAGCGGTGTCGAAGTACAGGAGCAAGGACTCCAATTCCAAGTCAGCCCCTCGAGCTCGAGGAACTCTCTCTGGTGGTGGTGTCACTGCTACTGCTACTGGTGAGCCGGGGGAGGCGCCAGAGTCGGGTTTGTGCCGTGGCTGCCAAATCTTTTGACATATACCCCCTGGATCCATTTCTTCCCATTTCACCAACAATCCTAGTTCACTTGTACCTAGTTAACAATACTTAGTATACGGCCAACCTGGTAGATACTGGAATGGTTTTCTCTCGGTCCAATATGAGCCGGTGGCTTTGCTCGGCTCAGGATCTGTGCACACCATTTGCAGCGAAGGGGTCCGGGCGTGGGTACCCCAGATTGATCTCCAGAGCCTCTGAATTGCTGATAGACGCTCATGAAAATACGAACCAAGCCAACCCTCAATACGATTCACGCTTTTCCCTATCCTTCGTCCTTCGTCCGCTCAGCACTTGTGATTGGTTCCCACAAACGTTATGAACGACTTCATACCTACCGACGTCCAGCTCGGCCACCTGGACCGTATGCTAAATGGTAAAGACAACGACATTAATGACGAAGATTCCAACGGGAGGACTCGACTGCGTCGTGCCGTGGGATGGCCGGACCTCGCCATCGTTCGCCTGCTAGTCTCCCATGATGTGGACATCCACGCAAAGGACAAGGACGGTCGACAGCTTCTACATCATGCGGCATACTGGTCCCAAGCGGGCACCGTGCCCGGCTCCTTCGATTCTCGCCCAAGTATCATGCAAGTCCTGCTAGATGCTGGGGCAGATCTCTACGCTGAAGACAATTACGGCGATACACCCCTCTCCCTTGCCTGCAAACACGGCCGCGCCAGCTCAGTTCGATTTCTACTCGAACAGTATACCAAACAGCAGCTCACCCTCAAGGAAACGACGACCAGCACAAATGGCTATAGTGCTATCCCCGGGTACATCGTCGACTTCCTAAAATCCGGCGAGGAAAGCGAGGCAGTCGCTGCCTTGCTCAAGCAGCGCGACGACTTCGACAGCGGTAACGTCTTGCTCCACCGAGCAGCATGGCTGGGCTGTCCGACCGCCGTTATAACACTGTTGAAGGCTGGTGCTAATCCCAATTCAAGCGGGAAGCAGAACTTTCGTCCACTCCATTTCGCGGCCGAGTTGATGTCCCACCAAGATGGTGAGATCGCCATATCCGCCCTCATCAACATGGGGGCAAAGTTGGATGAGAGAAACGAATCTGGGTACACCCCTTTGATCGTCGCTGCTTCCAACGGGTCGCCGGCGGCTGTCCGGCTACTGCTCAACAAGGGCGCAGATCCGAGTATACGCGGAGCAGATGGGTACGGCCCTCTGCATTATGCATTCGCGCTGATGGGGCGTCCAGAGAGTCATGGCATAATTGCTGCTCTCGTTGGGCGCGGTGCCGATGTGAACGCTGTCGGGAACGACGGCATGACTCCACTTCTTCGTGCCGCTTTCCGCGGCTCGACCGCTGCGGTCCAGTCCCTGCAGGACGCTGGTGCTATACCCATGACTTGGATTCGATTCGACAGCGATCTGGTCAAGTTGGCGGCGGAACTGATGCGCGATGGCGATGCCGCTTGCGCTGCCACCATCGGTGTGATCCTAGAAGGAGGCACGACCGCGGAGGATAAAAGCAAGCTGGCCACGGCACTCATCAAATTTGGTGTATCCATTCGGTCGTTTCCCTTCTTGGAGATGTTGGCGGACAAGGGGCGATTGGTATGCGTACTTTGCTCGTTCTATGACTGCCCCGACTAACACACCTTGATTTCTGGCAGCCTATTTTATCAATCATGAAAACGTTACGCGAGGTTCGTTTAGCTTTGCTGAGCCTTGTCTTGAATGGCTCTTTCTAATTTACTCTATTCAGGAAATGATCTCGTTACTTCCAGCCGATCCATCTGAACATCTGTCATTGCTCGCCAAGTTGTACAGCTCTTTCGGGATATATCCATGGGAGCCATCGTTTCATGAGTGCGAGGTGGAGAAAACAGACGTGGTCCCCTCTGCTGAAGGGGGGTTTGGCGAATGTTGGAAGGGTATGTTTCTTGCCTATCAAAAGGTCGCAATGAAATGCTCTCTTGAGCGAGTTCCGAGCGATGCCGCAAAGCGTGTAAGTCAACCGTCCTCCCAAGCTTCCTCTCTAGCCCGTATCGCATGAATCATGAGCACTAACCCATTTCGTGCAATTTTTAGAGAGCTATGCGCGAGATTGGCGTATGGCAGCGTTTACAACACCCCAACGTTCTCCCTTTTATTGGACTACATATTCAAGGATCAAAGATATACATGCTATCTCCCTGGATGGAGAAGGGAGATATGCATCAGTATCTGAAAGTCGCTCCTAACGCAGATCGTCCACAATTGGTCAATAGGCTGTTTCTTTTTCATTCTGCCTGCGTTCACATGCTGACTCACTTATCCCGATAGCTTCTACAGATTGCACATGGGCTGCGATATCTGCATATGAATGACCCGGTTGTGATACATGGCGATCTCAAATGTGTTCGTCTTCAACTCTGCTCGTCAAGTTTTTATGCTCAATTGGCAGGGTATTTTCTAGGCAAATATATTTATTTCAGAAGCGGGTGTGGCTCGCCTCGCAGATTTTGGCTTATCACACCTAGCCATACAGGGAGGGAACGAGAAAAATTCCGATGCATGGCACAATGGAGGGAATCCGAGATGGCAGGCGCCGGAGCTGCTGAAGGCCAAGAATTATAAGGAAGCTGAGCGAACCACGGCGTCAGACATGTTTGCCTTCGGAAGAGTGATTGTTGAGGTATGTTTTCGACAACTATTATGCGAGATTCTCTCTTATCCAAGGCCTTCACTCACTAGGCTTTCACGGGAGACGTACCATTCGCATCAACCTACCGCAATGCGGTCGTTGATCTGGTGAGGAAGGGTACGTTACCCGATAGGCCCGCACACCCACAGCTTGACGATCGCATGTGGGAGCTCATGAAGGACTGTAGTCACTACCTTCCCGCCCGCCGGCCGAGCGCTCAGACTGTGATCTTCCGATTGATTGCGCCTGCCGGGTATCAGCCCGAATCCCCTGCTGCTGGCTTTCGCTTAAACGTCGCCAGAGCCTTCAATGGTACCTACCGCTAAATATTTTCACATATTTTTGTATTCCTCCCGAATCCCGGGCGCAAGTTCCGTCCTTTACACTTCTGCGTGTAGTCGGTCTCATCGTCATATTATTATATACCCTTGCCCCCATGACCTTAGCTACGTTATGTTATCTCGACTCTTGTAACAATTTTTCTATCTACGATAATTTCTCTCATGTACCGATTGGTTCCTGCTTGTATATTCAGAATCTAAGATCTTACAGATGCCTGTGCGCGGGAATGTGATTACGTGATCGTTAGAATTTGGGGCTAGTGTCGAGTCTCGACGGTCGCGGCGTACTCTAGCCTCTTACCATGCTCTAAATCCTGCGCGTCGCAGCTCGCGGCACGCGTTCAAGCTGCTCCTGCAAAGTTCTGCAATCGCCTGGTTCAAAGCGCCCATCCAGGCGCTGGAAGCATGGGCCCCTGTACCTTAACTCCTCGATTAAGTCTAAATGGGGGGGGTCCTCTATTGGGTAATGCCTTCGCTTCATCTCATTGGGCTCGGCTTACGGTATGTGGCCGTATGTCTATACTCCGAATAGGCACGGAACTTTTTGCAAGCTAGAGTTAGGCCCAATGCTGGTCTTGTCTATTCAAGGAATTCGTGTAGAATTCCCATTGACCGAAGCCCGGCCGACGGGCGCCTGCAGAACCTCCCTTGGCATTGATAGTGCCTGCCATAGCTCTCAAGGCACTCCGCACAGCCTATCGCAGATTTCAACTCTTTCCCACTTACTTGACCGTGACGACTAGTCCTCTGCCTTCAGCTTGATCGATCCTCCATTTCGAATAATGAGCGACAACAGGTAGGGCTGGGATCTACTGAGGAGCGTTCAGCGGCCTTATGTGAAACTTTGGGATCTTTTCAGATATCGCATCTTGGTTTTGGGCAGGGTCTCTACCTTCTTGTCCATCTCTCCTACCCTACGACCATCTCATGCTCGATTTCGCAGTGTGGTGTTGGCAAGACATCCCTCATCAAAGAAGCGTTTAATGTAGAAAAGCTTGAGGTAGGTCGATATGGTCGCAGGGCTGCGCTGTCTCAGGTTGATGATTATTATCCCAGCCTTCCAAATACTTGCCGGGAGTATGCAAGATCACCGATGAAATTGTACCCGACGCGGACGATCGTTTTGTTCTTCACGACTCGCAGGGATTTGAGCCTGGGGAATCGGCCAATTTCAAGGTCGTCAGGGCCTTCGTCGATGAGCGAGCCAAGAAGCGCGATGTTAAAGATCAGATTCACGCCATTTGGTACGCACGTCATCCGCGATCTCCCCTTCATACCCGCTAACGACGCTCTAAACGTATTACCTTAAGGTTGTGCATCCAAGTTCCCTTCGCAGGGAGTCGTGTCTTCGAGAGAAGTGACGAGATGATACTTGAGTTCGAACACAAGAGTAAGCAAGCGATAATTATGTACAGACCATTCACTGGTGTATAGAATCCTGATTTACTTTCTTCGTACTTATAGTCCCTGTCATCGTCATATTCACCCAGTATGACCGATTATACGACTACGTCAAGTTCAACATGGAAGCTGCCACCTTTCGTGGCAAAGACGAGAAACAGATCAGGGCCATCGTTGATGTAGAAGCAGAGGCCTCCTTCAAAGAGCTATGCTCTCAACCTCTGATCGATTATAACCCACATCAGAAGTGGACCAGAGTATCCAGTACGTGCTGCATCGCTACTGTTCGAAATAATGCACGGCATACTTACCTTTATTTCTCGATGATCTGCAGCCATGCCGCAGTACAAGAGTGCGATTCCGGAACTGGTTGCGACGACCAACGAACTTCTAGCCAAGCATCTACCAAATTATCGCTGTTCGCCCCGGCGCCGGTGACACGGTGCTTATTTACTTATGTCTCATACAGCACGTTCTGTATATCATCGCTGCGCTTCCTTTTTACCCCCGGATCCACTGCGAGTAAGAGTTGAGATGTGGGCAGCGCGAAAGTGAAAGCAGCTGCGGTACTTTGAAAGCTAGTCACAAGTAGCGGCTTGGTGCCCGCTTGGGATGCTTGGAAGTTGGGATAGCTGGGGGGAAGCTCAGCTGAGGTGAAGATACCCACCACGCACCCATGGCAGACTAACCTCGACTATTTCCGAACCTGGTTTTCGAGTCGCCGACTAGGTCAATTAATATCGGCTACATAGCAGCCAATCAAGCTGCGAGTTTAGCGCTGCCCGTGGCCGCGTTCTTATTCGTTTCTGCGCGATACCGCCCACCAAGTCCCTATTGCGAATTACCGTGCGCATCTTTAGACGCCCAAAACACGTGTGTGCTGAAAGTAGCTGACGGGTCGCAAGGGGAGGCGCCCGCACTTACCATGTTCGCGGTTGCCCTTTTGCTCTTCACCTGCAGAACCACTGATCACTGATTTACGTTCTCAAGTGTAATGGATGACCACCACACAACCGACGACTACGACCCCAAACTTGCCCATCTCAGGCGTATTTTGAGTGAGAAAGGGGGCAGTATAGATGATGAAGATTCGATGGGGAGAACTAGGTTGCGTCGTGCTGTTGGATGGCCCGACGCCCCCCTCGTCCGATTTTTGGTCGATCTGGAAGTAGACATCATGGCCAAGGATAAAGATGGCCGCCAGGCCCTCCACCATGCAGCATACTGGTCTCAAGCCGGGCCTATACCCGGATCCTTCGACTCTCGCCCAGAAATCATGCGAGTACTACTGGACGCGGGCGCGGACCTGGAAGCCAAGGATGACCACGGAGACACGCCCCTATCCCTTGCTAGCAAGAATGGCAGAGCCAGCTCTGTACGCTTTCTCCTCGACCGGGGCGCCAACCAAACGACTTGCGGGAAGAATGGCTGCATCACACCCCGTCACATCCTCGATTTTCTCCTGAACCCCGATGAATACACCGCCGTGGACACTCTGTTATTATACCGAGACGATTTTGACAACGGCAGCTCACTGCTCTATCGGGCGGCATGGCTTGGTTCGCCATCCGCTGTCCTGGCCCTGTTGAACGCTGGTGCGGACCCGAATTATCGTGGAGCACAGGGCCTTCGACCGCTGCATTTTGCGTCAGAGCTCATCGACAAACCGGGCGGAATCGACGCTGTAGCTACTCTCATCCGCAAGGGGGCGGAGTTAAACGCACAGAACGACTTCGGCCAAACTGCGCTTGCCGCGGCTGCAGCTAACGGCTCAGCGCCCGCCATCCAACTCCTACTCGACCATCGCGCAGACCCACGTATATACGACCAGGATGGATACGGCCCGCTGCATTACGCATTTGCGCTGATGGCGCATCCAGATGGTGCGAGCGTAGTGAGAGCACTCATTCGTGCGGGTGCAGACGTGAATGCGGTTGGCACCGACGGCGCGACACCGCTGCTACGTGCCGCCTTCCGCGGGTCGCCAACGGCCGTTCAGCTATTGCTGCGCGAGCGGGCAGTTCACCTCACATACGTGCCCCTCAACTCCGATTTGGTCCAGCTTGCGGCAGAGCTGATGCGCGATGGTGATGCCGCTTGTGCCGAAGCGATTGGCGTAATCCTGCAAGCCGGGACGAGAGCGGAGGCTGAGAGCAAGTTTCACAGCATCACGCTATCTGACTTTGCTATCTCCGTCCGTTCACTACCCTTGCTGAAGATACTCATAACGGAGGGGAAAATGGTACGCGATTAGCATTCATTAGGCATGGCCACATTAGCTAATGTAAACCGTTTGCTAGCTCGTTATACCGCTCATGGAGAAACTGCGAGAGGTATTTGCGCAATTTCTCTAGTCACTCTCGCACGCCCTAACAATGATCGACCTAGACAATGAGGACATCCCCTCCGGCGGATCACAGCGAGTACACGGCGCTGCTCTATGAGCTATACAGCCTATTCGGGCTGTATCCTTGGGAACCAGCTCTCCTCGACTCTGAAGTCGTGAAAACCGGTGTCAAACCTTTTGCCGAGGGGGGTTTCGGGGCGTGTTGGCGAGGTGTATTCCTTGGGAAACAGGAAGTCGTCATGAAATGCTCGCTTGCGGACGTCCCAGAAGATGCCAGACGTGTTGGTTTTCACTCCCCGCTGCGCCTCCTTACCTGCAAGCTCATCTGCATTGCGCCCATTTCCTAGCGGGCACTTCGAGAGATGAAGGTGTGGCAAGATCTACGACACCCCAACGTCCTCCCATTCATAGGGCTGTATCTGCACGAGTCTAAGATATATATGCTGTCTCCGTGGATGAAGGAAGGCGACCTGTTACCTTACCTGAGGCGGAATCCTCATGCGAATCGCGCACAGATGGTTAGTAGGCCGATTTGGCTTGAGCTGATCACGCAAAATGTGCTGACTTAAGTTACTTGATAGGTCTTGCAGATCGCGTACGGACTCTTATATCTTCATACGCGCGGGGTCATTCATGGCGATCTCAAAGGCGTACGCATCGCTCTCTGTCTATTCTCGCGTCATTCCTCATGTTTATCTGGCCGCATGGCGTCTCTTCCAGGCAAACATCCTTGTTTCAGACGCGGGGGAGCCACGTCTTGCGGACTTTGGTCTCTCTCACAGGGACATCCAAGAGAGTACAGTAGTGCACTCTCTCGCATTCCAAAACGGAGGGAATCCCAGATGGCAATCGCCAGAACTTCTAACAGCTCGGAACGCTAAAGAAGCGGAGCGGACGACTGCATCAGATATGTTCGCGTTCGGGCGAGTAATCATTGAGGTACGATTGTTCATTTGCATCTTTCCAATAGCACGTGCAGTGACAAATCTACTGCCCCAGGTTTATACAGAAGAGGTGCCTTTCGCGAACATCCCCTTCCATCCCGCAATCATGCAAATGGTAATGAATGGTGAATCGCCCGTCAGACCAACAGATCGAGAAGTCATTGGAAGAGGGCTGGACGATCGCATGTGGGATATTGCAAAGGATTGCAGCCAGCACGATCCGCATGCACGTCTGGACATACGAGCGGCGATCTCTCGATTGCTTTCCACCTCTGCCCCTTCACCACAGCCCCAACCGCGACCCTCGGAGCCTCGACGCTTTTTCACTCTCTCAAGTTTCACTTCTTCATCATCTCGATCAAGGTCGTAGTCCCTGAGCTGATTTGCCACTGTTGTCTGGACACGCTGGCTTTTGTTGCCATCGAGCTTTACGTCTCTTCCCGATGCACCAGTCCATTGCTTATTCGCCAGTGCAGCACTTTACCAAGTCATCGGAGCTGGATGAATGTATATAGCCTCATTAATGTACAGTTAATACACACTACATAATCCCAAAGTCAACAGTATTTTCCCCATAAAAACCCGATCCCAAAAGGTATAAATTATAATATAATGGATGAATTCGTATTGACCATCATGAAGCATGAAGAACCTTCCAGATATGAGCGGAGACTGCAGGCACGTAAAAAACCTAGAGGAAACATGCCTTTCGTTTCCACTGCCTTCATATACCTCTGGGACGACTTCGTCCCAGAAATCTTCGCCTAGCGACTACTTTCTGAGCATCTTTTTCCGCACGCTCGTGGCCATCCCGACCTGTGCAACAACATTCAGAGCATCCCCAGAATATTTGAGATCCCATACAGGTTCTGTAATAAGTGTGTATATCGACGCTGGGCTCTCTTTTTGCTTCCACTGCGACTGAGACGTTAGCAGCGCAAAAGTGAAAGCAGCCCCAGACTTTGGAAGTGGATCACAGGTAGCGGCTTGGGCTTAGTGCCTACTTGCTTGTCGGAATACTTGGGGTGGAGGCTGGCCGCTGTGGGAAAGCTCAATCTCACTGCAAATTCTCGTCTGTGCTACACTTCATAGTGCTCGAGCTTAAACATCCTTGTCGAGAACACACACGTTGATGGTAGAGAGAAACTATCGCTGTGGAAGATAGCGGGAAGCAAGATCTGGGAGCTCGCCGTCGCAAAGAAGATTGGTCTAACCTCAAGCTCTCGTCTCCGAGCGGTAAATTATATAATATCGGCCACATACAGCCAATCAAGCTGCGAGGCTAGCGCTGTGCATGGCCGCTTCCTTGTTCGTCTCTGCACGATGCCCAACTCGCCGAGCAAGTATATATAGCGAATGACCGTGCCCTGGTTCCAGCTTCAGAGTCTTCAGACGCGTCCTTAGACGCTCGAAACACGTGTGCGTCGAAGATAGCCGCCGAGACGTCGACGAGTCACAGAGAGCACGACCACAGGCGCATTTCTTCTACTTGGTCATGTTCGCGCTTGCCTTCTTTCTTCATTCGCAGATTACTAACCGGCGTTTTTAAGCATAATGGATGATTACGATCCCAAGCTTGCCCACCTCAGGCGTATCCTGAGTGAAGGGGGCAGTATAGATGATGAAGATTCGATGGGGAGAACTAGGTTGCGTCGTGCTGTTGGATGGCCCGACGCCCCCATCGTCCGATTTTTGGTCGATCTGGGAGTAGACGTCAAGGCCAAGGATAAAGATGGCCGCCAGGCCCTCCACCATGCAGCATACTGGTCTCAAGCCGGGCCTATACCCGGATCCTTCGACTCTCGTCCAGAAATCATGCAAATACTACTGGACGCGGGCGCTGATCTGGAAGCCAAGGATAAGTACGGGGATACTCCCCTTTCCCTTGCTAGCAAGAATGGCAGAGCAAGCTCCGTGCGCTTTCTCCTCGAACGGGGCGCCAACCAAACGACTTGCGGGAAGAACGGCTGCATCACACCCCGTCACATCCTCGACTTTCTCCTCAACCCCGATGAATATGCCGCCGTGGGCGCCCTTTTATCGTACAGAGACGACTTTGATAACGGCAGCTCATTGTTCTATCGGGCGGCATGGCTCGGTTCGCCATCCGCTGTCCTGGCGCTGTTGAACGCTGGTGCGGACCCGAATTATCGTGGAGCACAGGGCCTTCGACCATTGCATTTTGCCTCGGAGCTTGTCGACAAACCGGGAGGAATCGACGCTATCGCTGCCCTCATCCGCAAGGGGGCAGACGTAAACGCAAAGAACGACTTCGGCCAAACTGCGCTCGCCGCGGCTGCAGCTAACGGCTCAGCGCCCGCCATCCAACTCCTACTCGACCATCGCGCAGATCCGCTTATATACGACCAGGATGGGTACGGTCCGCTGCATTACGCATTTACATTGATGGCGCACCCAGACGGCGCGAACGCCGTGGGAGCACTTATTCAAGCAGGCGCAGATGTGAACGCAGTTGGCAAGGACGGCGTGACACCGCTGCTACGTGCCGCCTTCCGCGGATCGCCAACGGCCGTTCAGCTATTGCTGCGCGCGCGCGCAGTTCACCTCACGTACATGCCCCTCAACTCCGATTTGGTCCAGTTTGCGGCAGAACAGATGCGCGATGGCGACGCCGCTTGTGCTGATGCGGTTAGCGTAGTTCTACAAGCTGGGACGAGGGCGGAGGCCGAGAGCAAGTTTCACAACATCACGCTGTCCGACTTTGCCGTTTCCGTCCGCTCTCTACCTTTGCTCAAGATATTGATAACGGAGGGTAAGATGGTAGGTGGCCGAGGTTCGTTAGGCATGGTCGCATTAGCTAAATAAATCATTCTATAGCCCGTCATACCACTCATGGAGAAGCTGCGAGAGGTATTTGCGTAATTATCTCCGCTGCTCTCGCATGACATTTAACGGTAATCAATCTAGAAAATGAGTACATCCCCTCCGGAGGATCACAGTGAATACACGGCGCTGCTCTTTGAGCTATACAGTCTATTTGGACTGTACCCCTGGGAGCCAGCACTCCATGACCATGAAGTCGTGAAGACCGGGACCGAACCTTTCGCCACGGGTGGATTTGGAGAATGCTGGCGAGGTGTGTTCCTCGGTAAGCAGGAAATTGTAATGAAATGCCCACTTGCAACCGTCCCGGATGTAGATGCCAGGCGTGTTAGTTCTCGCTTTCTTCCATTGCGCCTTCTTCCCAGCGAGCTCATCCACATTGCGCCCTTTTCTAGCGGGCCCTCCGAGAGATGAAGGTGTGGCAGGATCTGCGACACCCCAACGTCCTCCCATTCATAGGGCTATATATCCGCGAGTCACATATATATATGTTATCTCCGTGGATGAAAGAAGGCGATCTGTTACCTTTCCTGAGACGGAATCCTCATGCAAACCGCGCCCAAATGGTCAGTAGACTGACCCCATCTAAGCCTGCTATTCCAAGTATATTGACTTTGATCACTTGATAGGTCTTGCAGATTGCACACGGACTCTTATACCTGCATACACGTGGGGTCATTCATGGTGATCTTAAAGGCGTACGCATCATTCCCATTCCCTTCTCACATCATTCCCCGTGCTTAGTTACCGCATGGCATCCCTTCCAGGCCAATATCCTTGTTTCGGATGCAGGGGAGCCACGCCTCGCGGATTTTGGTCTTTCTCACAGGGACATCCAAGAAACAGTGGCGAATTCTGATGCATTCAAAATCGGAGGAAATCCCAGATGGCAATCGCCAGAACTACTGACAGCTCGGACCCCTGAAGAAGCGGTGCGGACGACAGCATCTGATATGTTCGCGTTCGGACGAGTGATCGTCGAGGTACGATTGTCCATTTACACCATCCCAACAGCACACATAACGACAAGCCTACTGTTCTAGGTCTATACCGAAGACGTGCCTTTCGCGGACATCGTCTATCATTTCGCAGTCATGCAAATGGTAATGAATGGAGAATCTCCCGCCAAACCAACAGATCCAAAAGTCATCGAAAGAGGGCTGGACGATCGCGTGTGGGGGATTGCAATGGATTGCAGCCAGCGCGAGCCGCACGCACGTCTGGATATACGAACGGCGATTTCCCGACTGCTTTCTACCTCTACCCCCGCCCCTACCCCTCCACCACAGCCTCAAACGCGGCACTCGGAGCCTCGAGGCTTTTTCACTCTACATCGTACATGGTCGTAGTTTTCTAGCTGATTCGCCATTTTTGTATGGATGTTTTGGTATCTGTTGTCATCGACCTACTGATGTGCCACCCCGTTCGTGTAGCACTTGACCAAACTGTCAGAACTGACTGAATGTATATATCCTCACTGATGTACTATCACACTGTTCCCAGCGCGACAGCATTTTTCCCATAAAATAGCCAATCCCAAAACGTATAATGAGTAACGATCATAAAGAATGATTCAATTTAGCGACTACATCGACCCATCTCCCCCCTCCCTAACGATATCCTCAATAACTTCAGCGGATAGAATCGGTCGCATTGATTGACCTGTAACTTGAATTTGCCGCCAAACAACCAGAGATGACACAGTACAGCATCCACGAGCTCTTAACGCGTCCCGGCGTTACTCGTGTGCCACAAAATCATCGACCTTGCCGAACGGCGAGACCACCGGGGCGAGCGCCCTTGCGATAGTTTGGGGCAAATTTCTGGCGGTTGACATAGCTAGATCAGAGAATGTGGTGTACGTACTTGTAAAAGTTGGAGTTGTCCTGGGGAAACACAGTAAATTCTTAGGATGCTCAGTTTCGGGCGAACGCGTAAAAAAGATAGAACTGAGTTCGCCTTTTGTTCCTACTGCCTTGATACCTCCGGGACGACTCCCTACCAAAAATTCTTGCCTAGCTCGAGACCGCCCGTCCCAAAGGCTCCTAGGCTTTTGAGCACCTTTTTCAGCGTACTCGTGGCCATCCCAATCTGCGCGCCACCGGAATACTGCTTCCAATCCCTCTCCGCCAGCTGATTTCCCATGTCCGCGGAGGAGCGAGCCGCAGATGCCACGTAGAGGACTCTTGAGGGAACCGTAATATCGTTGCAGCACGGGGAAGTGCACGAGAGTGATGATGGGTGTAAAGGCTTCGGTGATGGCTAGCCGCGGCGGGCGCAGACAGTTTTGAGCTGCCCAAAGGTGTGCGCGGAGAGCGCGAGGAAGAGCGCGCGGGCTTGAACAAGCTTTTCACCTCAGTCAAGTCGGGTGAGATACCTAAGAAGAGGCTCCCCGTCGAGTCGAGCAAAAGCGGGTAAGGCGGCGGCGAAAAGTAGGACGAAACTTCATTCGAGTCTTATACCTGGTGACAGCCTATCTCTTCTGTGAATCTGAAACCCCGAAGACAATTCCGTGGTGTGGGCGATTGTGTAGGTTTCCACAGCCCGGTGATGATGAGGATTGGATCCAGGAGTTGGCATGTCGCTTCTTCCCAGGGGAGGTCCGAAGCAGTGCTTGGATCCTTAGAAACGAGGTTCTTCAAGAACCGATCCCAAGAGCACAAAAGTTCCGCCATCACTCGTGAAATCTGATACTCATCAGGAGTATCGAACAAAACATACTCACAGGCTAGTCATGGAGACCTGGTCCAGTCCAAAACGCCGACGAGCCCATATATTGGGCGTGGGACTTGAAGGCGCCCGTGGATCCGATGACGCTCTTCTTGAAGAAAGACGGTAGATACGGAATGTAGTTGTAAATAGTCTTCCGGAAGCACTTCCAAAGAGGAGAAGAGAACAAAGAGTGCTATCATCAGCACCAGAAATCTATGAGAGCACAGACGAGACTTTTTATGGCTCCAGAGCTGTGAGTAGCACACTCTGGTAAATCGAGGCCCAAGAGGGCGAGAGGGGGCACTTCTCTGTACACATCGATATCTATCGAATATTCCAACAGGGAGTGTTCCGTTTACCTTGCTGTGGGAGGCTGTGGGCCCTTGTGGTGGTTACGACGCCTGGTGTGCGGTCGCGATCATGTCGTGTTCGCCCTCTGAAATATTGGAGAGCTGGGGTTGGATCCACGTGTTGATCCGTGCTCAAGGGGACCGTCGGCATCCACATGCATATGTATGGATATGGGAGGCTGCTCGAGTTTTGCACCTGCGTGCCCACAATCTAAGAGACGGCTCTGAGATGATAGCCACATGCAGCCAAGTGAAATTGGAGTTCCCGTATGAAATCAGCTACAATGGCCAGTGAGTTGGCCGTAGCGTATTAACGCGTAGTACGAGCATGAGTTATGGACCGGGAAACGGGATGGAAATCCCAATCTACCAAATAACTGGTGGTGTTTGTGTGCAACTGCTGCATGATGGTACGCGTAGACCGTCTCGACTGCTAGACATTGCCACCTGCCAAACATATGGACCACGGCTCACGAGGTTTGACGGCGGGTAGGTCCTAAAGTGTGGGACAAACTCAGGGAGAACTGGGCAGGTTGCAAAGAACGTAGGTCGCTGAATGAAAGGCGTGTTAAATGACTGCATAAATGAGCGAATGCTGAGTGGTAGATGGACCTGTTAGCAGAAATGTTTTGGTGCGGCAGCTGTGTACACCAGTGAGGAGTGGCTAGTAAGCGCTTGAGCGCTGAGCGACAGGGACAACGATAGGAGAAGCATGTAGCGAGTAGGAAGGACGAGAGTACGTGCTTGTGTATCTACTATCCGCCAAGTTTGTGGAAAACGTGCGCAGCTGTTGGCGTTTGTTTTTCAAAGTCAAGCATGCATGGTGGGCGACCGTACTAGTTTGAAAGGGATGCCAATCTCCCGCGAACACGGGACTTTACTCCAGTTTTTTTTACAGGAGAGTCGCTGTTTTTCTATTCCCATTTCTTAATTTATGGGCGAAATTTCTCTTGGTGTGAGACGCCGACGCCGCGCAGCGGCGTCGATCTCCTCTTCTGATTTTCGTACCCAATTGTAACGCATAATAACTGGCAGCTAGCTTCCTCTGAACTGGGCCCTGATTCCCAGCTTCGAACGCGGCTTCAAGCGCCCAAAGCACGTGTGCGTTGGAGATAGCCAACGAGTCGCAAGGCTCTAGAGAGGCGTTCACAGGCTCGTTTCTTCCACTCAGCCATGTTCGCATTTGCCCCTTTTGCCCCTCGCTTACAGAACCACTGATTACTGGCTTACATTTTCAAGCATAATGGATGACTACGATCCCAAACTTGCCCATCTCAGAAGTGTCTTGAATGAAGGAGGTAGCAAAGATGATGAAGATTCGGTGGGGAGGACTAGGTTGCGTCGTGCTGTTGGATGGCCCGACGCCCCCATCGTCCGATTTTTAGTCGGTTTGAAAGTAGATGTCAACGCCAGGGATAAAGATGGCCGCCAGGCCCTCCACCATGCAGCATACTGGTCTCAAGCCGGGCCTATACCCGGATCATTCGACTCTCGTCCAGAAATCATGCAGATCCTATTAAGCGCGGGCGCTGATCTGGAAGCCAAGGATAACCACGGAGACACACCCCTTTCCCTTGCTAGTAAGAACGGCAGAGCTGGCTCTGTACGCTTTCTCCTCGAACGGGGCGCCAACCCAACGACTTGCGGGAAGAACGGTTGTGTCACACCCCGTCATATCCTCGACTTTCTCCTGAACCCCGATGAACATGCCGCCGTGGATACCCTTTTATCTTACAGAGACGATTTTGAGAACGGTAGCTCACTGCTTTATCGGGCGGCGTGGCTCGGTTCGCCATCTGCAGTTTTGGCGCTGTTGAACGCTGGCGCGGACCCGAATTATCGTGGAGCACAGGGCCTTCGACCACTGCATTTTGCCTCGGAGCTTGTCGATAAACCGGGCGGAATCGACGCTGTTGCCGCTCTCGTCCGCAAGGGGGCGGACGTAAACGCACAGAACGACTTCGGCCAAACTGCGCTCGCCGCGGCTGCAGCTAACGGCTCAGCGCCCGCCATCCAACTCCTACTCGAACATCGCGCAGATCCACGTATATACGACCAGGATGGGTACGGCCCGCTGCATTACGCATTTGCGCTGATGGGACATCCAGACGGCGCGAACACCATTAAAGCACTCATTGAAGCAGGCGCAGACGTGAACGCAGTTGGCACCGACGGCATCACGCCGCTGCTACGTGCCGCCTTCCGTGGGTCACCAGCGGCCGTTCAGCTGTTGCTGCGCGAGCGCGCCGTACACCTCACATACATGCCCCTCAACTCCGATTTGGTCCAGTATGCGGCAGAGTTGATGCGCGATGGCGACACCGCTTGTGCTGACGCGGTTGGCGTAGTCCTACAAGCCGGAACTAGAGCGGAGGCTGAGAGCAAGTTTCACAGCATCACGCTGTCTGACTTTGCAATCTCCGTCCGTTCGTTACCTTTGCTCAAGACACTTATAACGGAGGGTAAAATGGTAGGCAGTTCACATTCGCTGGGCGTGGCCACATTCGCTAACGCAAATCGCTTTATAGCCCGTCGTACCACTCATGGAGAAGCTGCGAGAGGTGCTTGTGCAATTTTATCCGCCGCCCTTGCACGACTCTAACAATGATCAATCTAGACTATGAGGACATCCCCTCCGGCGGCTCGCAACGCGTACACGGCGCTGCTCTTTGATCTATACAGTCTATTCGGGATGTACCCCTGGGAACCACCACTCTTCGACTACGAAGTCGTGAGAACCAGTACCGAACCTTTCGCCATGGAGGGTTTCGGGACATGCTGGCGAGGTGTGTTCCTTGGAAAACAAGAAGTCATAATGAAGTGCTCGTTTGCGTCCGTCCGGGATGTCGATGCCAGGCGTGTTAGTTTTTGCTGCCCTCCATTGTGTCTTCTTGCCGACGAACTCATCCACATTGCGCCTTTCTAAGCGGGCGTTCCTAGAGATGAAGGTGTGGCAAGACCTGCGACACCCCAACGTCCTCCCGTTCATAGGGTTATACATCCAAGGGCCAAAAATATACATGACATCTCCGTGGATGAAAGAAGGCGACCTTATACCTTACCTGAGACGCAATCCCCATGCAAACCGCGCAGCGATAGTCAGTAGGCCGCCTTGGGTTCACCTGATCGCGCAAAATGTGCTGACTTTAGTCACTTGGTAGATTCTGCAGATCGCGTACGGACTCTTGTACCTTCATACACGCGGAGTCATTCATGGTGATCTCAAAGGCGTACGCATCGCTCTCATTCCATTCTCACTTCATTCCTCGTGTTGATTTGGCCGCATAACACCCCTTCCAGGCAAATATTCTTGTTTCAGACGCGGGGGAGCCGCGCCTTGCGAACTTTGGTCTCTTTCATAAGGACATTCAAGAGAGTGGAGTAGTAAACTCTCTCGCGTTCCAAGATGGAGAGTATCCCAGATGGCAGTCACCAGAATTGCTAACAGCCCGGGATCCTGAGCGGACAACTGCATCAGATATGTTCGCGTTCGGGCGAGTGATCATTGAGGTACGATTGTTCGTTTACATCCTTCTAATAGCACATGTAATGACAAAACTATTGTGTCAGGTTTATACGGAAGAGGTGCCTTTCGCAAATATCCACTCTCATCCTACAATCATGCGAATGGTAATGAACGGTGAGTCACCTGCCCGACCAACAGACCGAAAAGCTATTGAAAGAGGGCTGGACGATCATATGTGGGAGATCGCGAGGGATTGCAGCCAGCGTGAACCGTATGCACGTCTGGATATACGAGCGGCGATCTCTCGATTGCTTACTCCCCCCGCCCCTACTCCTATCCCCACCCCTCCACCACAACCCCAACCCCAACGACGCCCTTCGGCGGAGCCTCGACGCTTCTTCACTCTCTCGAATTTCAGTTTTCCATATCGACGAAGGGCGGCATCCCCTAGCTAGCGGACTCGCCATTTTTGTCTAGATACTTTGACTCCGGTTGCCATTGAACCTACTGATACGTCATCACATCACCCCATTGCTTAGCGTAGCATTTGACCAAGGAGTCACCAGAGCTAGTTGAATGTATATACCCTCACCGATGTACAATTACACACTGATCCAAAGGCCGACAGCATTTTCCCCATAAAACAGCCCAATCTCAAAACATATGACGACCGATCGCCATAGAGAGTAGTTCAATCATCTAGAGCGACTGCATTGGCCCATCTCCCCACCTCCTCCACAATATCTTCGACTATCTCAGCCGGATAGAACTCGTCGCACGCATTGATCTGCAGCGTAAACTCGCCAGCAAGCATCCAGAGATGGCACAATGTCCACGAGCTGTTGTTGCGCACCGATACAAAGAACCTCACCGGCTCCAGTACGAGATCGCTGTTGCCGTCGAAGGACTCGAAACCGGCGGGACCGGAGCGGTACGTGCGCGCCACAAAGTCGTCAATCTTGCCGATCGACGAGATCACGGGGGCGAGCGTCTCACGATAATTTGGGGTGAATTTTCGACGGATGACAAGGCCAAATCGGGAAATGTGGTGGGCGTACTTGTGAAAACTGGGATTATTCTGGAAGATTTAGTCAAATAAAGACGCGGGCGGGATGTAAAATTCCGGGCGGACGCGTGGAATAAAAGTCAAAGTGAACAATCCTTCTGTTCTTTCCACTGCTTCAAAACCTCCGGGACGACCCCTTCCCAGAAATTCTTGCCCAGTTTGAGGCTGCCCGTCCCAAGGGCTCCCGATTTTTCGATCACCCTTTTCAGCATGCCCGTGACCATCCCGATCTGTGCAATGTTCAGAGCATTGCCCGAATATTGCCTCCGATCCCCCTCTGCCAATTAGTTCTGCATATCCACGGGAAAGGAGGGCGGGCCGCAGGCATCCGGCATAGGTTTATCGAGAATGCCGTAATGCCGGTGCAGGACGGCAAAGTGCGCGAGAGTGATGACGGGCGTGAAGGTCTCGGTGACGGTTAGCCCACGGCGCGCGCAGACCGCTTTGAACTGCCCAAAGGCATGCGCAGAGATGGTGAGAGAGCGCGTATGAGCTTGGTAAGGCCTTTTGCTCCTGTCGGGTCGGGCAGGGAGTCTAAAAAGGGGCTCCCCGTCGGGTCGAGCAAAAGCGAAAGCAAGTAAGTCAAAGGCAAACATGATGACGACGCTTCATACCTGATGATAACCTATCTCTGCCGCGAACTTGAAATCCCACGCAAAAGTTCGTGGTGTAGGCAGCTCTCTGGGTTTCCACAGACCGGCGATGATGGGGATGGGATTCAGGAATCTGCAAGTTTCTTCTCCCCAAGGTAGGTCGTCCAAAGTGGCCCTTGGGTCGCTTGAAACGAGGTTCTTCAGAAGCTGATCGATAATTATCAGAGCGCCTCTGCCGTCGATGACGGCATGTAAGCCCTTGATGTTGCAGCCGACAGATAATTTCTTAGAAGAGAGGTCAACAAATCGGAGGAGAGAGACCAATCCCAAGAGCGCAAATGTCCTGCCATCGCCCATGACACGCACATGCAGCGTACATGCAGAGGCTTCCCCATCCTGCGGACGGTGCGACGGGTTTTCATGGAGGTAATCCTGGAGATCCAGGGCCCCGGCAATATAATCCTCTCCAAACTCACTGCCCTCGTGATCCACAATGCTCGCATCGGCCCACCTCTCCACGTCCGACGCCGACTCGACTTTATACGCCAACTCGTACACCTCGCCGGGTAAGCACGCCGCGGGGCGAGCGAAGACGGCTACGGACGGGTGCTGGTGGCGGCACCGTATCCACGCCCTGCGCATATTGGCGCGAGTAAGAGACGAGACGCGCGGTGTCTTAATCAGGAACCCGACAATGCAAGCGCCGTGTCCGTCAAAGTCGTGTCTGTTGGCGCGAAATAAACAGCTCTAACAGGGAAGAAGGGAGTAGTGAACAAGATGGGATACTCACGAACTAGCTATGAAAATCTGGTCTGTTCCAAAAAGCCTGCGAGTCCATATGTTGGATGTGGGATCCAGAGGAGCCCACGTGAACCCGGCACTCTTCCTGAAGAAAGACGGGATGTACGGAATGTAGGTGTAGACAACGTAGAGAAAGGTCTTCCAATAGTAAAAAGAGCGCAAGAGAGCGAGGAGCGTCATCAGGATCGAGTAGGCACCTTCGAGAGCAGATTCAAGTCGTATGAGCCAAGCTTCAGGCGTCCAGACCCGGCGCACAGTACCGCATACGGCGAGGCTCAGGACAAGAGGGGGTACTAGTGCCCCTTTGCACTCGTCGAGGTCTCTATATGTAGGTGGCTGAGCGCGCAGCGGCGGGAAACCAAACAGCAGGAGACAAAGTTTCTGATCAGAATATTTCAGAAGCAGCTGGCATCAAGCTTAATGCCTTGTGGGCAACAAGCCGCACAACAGCTGCCTAAATTTCTGAATTCGGATGTTGCTTTTGAACGTTAGACGTCAAGGCATTTGGCATCGCCTGCCAGCAAGATTTGTGCTGTCTATGCGTAGCTGACATGTAGGCCCGAGGTGGTAAGTAGGAACTGAGACTATAGACCAGTACCGAAGCAGTACTGATGACTGCCTATGTCAACATGTCACATGTCACCCACACGAACTCAAGCACAAACTTTTACTTTCATCAAATTCCACAAAACAAAATCTGAGGTACAACGCGCACGAGCCGATCGCGAGGGCATACATCGTAACCTGTACACGCCCCACGCCCGCACGAAGAAAACACGAAAATGCGCCAAGGATTCCACAGCCAAAACGAAAGCCAACACGAAAGCCGATGCCAAAGGTTC
Source organism: Botryobasidium botryosum FD-172 SS1 (assembly GCA_000697705.1). Lineage (NCBI taxonomy): Eukaryota > Fungi > Basidiomycota > Agaricomycetes > Cantharellales > Botryobasidiaceae > Botryobasidium > Botryobasidium botryosum. Next base: position 8,064 of record KL198024.1, on the reverse strand, counting down.
CGATTCCGATTCCAAACTTCCCAGAGCTTCGAGGTAAAACTCGAGCACTCAGGCTCAAGCCCCGACGCCGATCTGGCTCCCAACACCAACCTCGACATCCCGAACCATGAACGACAGCTCGCCCTTCTTCTCCTCCACCTTCCCCTTCTCCTCCGCAGCGAAAGAACCAAAAGAGGGCACCGCACCCCCTTCGACAACCCTACAATACCCCGGGACCCTCACCTCGCTCCGGCCCAACAACCCCTCCATCCTCGCGGTCGCGACACCCATCGCCGCGCGCCCAACAAGATGCTTCCCGCCCTCGCGCAGCGTCTCCGGCGCGCTCCCATCATGCAATCCCAGCTGCTCGTCCGTCCACATCGGCTCCACGCCCTCTTTCTGATTGGGGATCCCGACCCCGGCGCGCCCGCCAACAGCCGCCCACTCCCTCCCCCTCTTGATCCCAAGCTTTTTGAACACGGTATCCGTAGCGCCGACGAGATGCTCGAGCTGCTCGAGCGTGTGCCCGGGCGTGGGCGTGATCCGGAGGCGTTCCTCGCCCACTGCGACGGTGGGGTAGTTGATCGACTGGACATAGATCCCGTGTTCCACCAAGAGCATGTCCGATGCGGATTTCGCGAGCGCCGCGTCGCCGACGAGAACTGGGATGATATGCGACGGGTTCGGGCTGTACGATAGTAAAAGAATGATTAGGTGTAGTTATAACAAAAATGGAGTGAGGAAAAAGACGTACACAACAGGAATATCGAGCTCCTCAAAGCGCTTCTTCACCGCTCTGGTATTGATCTGCTGCAGCCTCCGATCGGCAATATACTCCTTCTGGTACGCGACGCTGACCTGGGCGCCGGCGACGGTGGCAGGAGGGAGGGAGGTTGTGAAGATGAAACCGGGGGCGTATGAGCGCACGGCGTCGACAAGGTCGGCAGAAGCGGCGATGTAGCCGCCGACGACGCCGTAGGCCTTCCCGAGGGTGCCGGTGATGATGTCAATGCGATCCATCACGGAGCCCTTGACGGGTTCTGGGGTGTTGCCCGCGAGGAGGTGCGCGGTAAAGTCATAGTGCTCAGCGACACCTGCACCACGGGGTCCGTACATTCCCACAGCATGGACCTATAAATAAACCAACCAAAATTTCAGTATGAATGCTGGCAAAAAAAAAGATTGACAGAGAAACGGACTTCGTCGAGGAAAGTGATGGCCCCGTACTTCTCGGCGAGATCGCAGATCTTGTCAATAGGCGCAACGCTGCCGCACATGGAGTAAACGCTCTCGAATGCAATGATCTTGGGCTGCTCCTTGGGGTACTTGGCCAGGCGGGCCTCGAGGTCGGCCATATCGTTGTGCTTCCAGATCTCTTTGCGCGCGCCCGAATGGCGGATGCCCTGAATCATGGACGAGTGGTTCATCACGTCGGAGAAGATGACGCAGTTGGGGAGCTTAGAGCCAAGGGTCGCGAGAGTCGCGTCGTTGGCAACGAAGCAAGAGGAGAAAACGAGGGCGGCGGGCTTGCGGTGAAGGGAGGCGAGCTCGTCTTCGAGCTGGAGATGAATGGCGCCATTGCCGGCGATGTTACGGGTGCCGCCTGCTCCGGCTCCGTATTTGTCGAGCGTGCGACTATGGGGGGTGACATAAGTTCACACGATCGGATGGGCACGAAAGTGGTAGAACGTGACGCACTGCATGGTATCGAGGACAACGGGGTTCTTGCCCATGCCCAGATAGTCGTTGCTGCACCAGACCTTGACCTCGTCGGTGACGCTGTCCCTGTGGGCAACGGGGAACTTGGCAGCGAGGCGGTTGATGTTATTGAAGTAGCGGTAGCTCTGGTCCTTGTGCTTCTTGTCGAGCTCCTGAGCGTAGAACTTTTCATAGTCGAACACCTCTTCCGTCTGGCTCTGGCCCTTGGTTTGGGTCGGAGTCTTGGTGGGTTGGGCTGCGACGGCAGGCGCAAAGGCGGCGCGGTTTTTCTGGGCAGCGAGAGCAGCAAATTGCTCAGCCTTGCGCGCCGCGGCGGAGCCAGCCTGGGCGTGGGGACACACGCCGGGTCCGGTGGGATAAACCCCCTCATGCTTGTGGATGGCATCGACCTCTGCGCGGCCGGCGATGCTCGCGTACCCGCTGGTCTGAGCATGGGCGTGGGCATGGTCCGCGGCGACCTGGGAGGACTTGAGGGCGATGGCGGGGCCCATGACAGGGCACTTGGCGGCCTTGTATGTGAGGCGGGTGATGGAGGGGTACTTGGTGCTCGCCGACGTGGACAGCGCGCGGAGGGTGGAGGGCGTCGTGCGCCCCAGCCATGGGCAGAACGACTTGAAGCGGCTCAGCTGTGCGACACGGTCCATAATTCCTGTGTTTTTTTCTGGGTTCACGGTGGTTGGGGAAAAGTCAAAATCACGAAATTGCGTTCCTCTTATGACTTTTTTCGTCGCGACCTGTCCGGCCCATTCCCGGCCGGTCCAAAATCCCTACGCGCTGATTGGCTGTGACCTGGCTGCGACCCTGGACAGCCATCCAGGGCCATCTCCGCGGATGCCCCTTCCCCCCGGTCATCGTCCTTTTCGCCCCCTTCATCGCGCGTTATTTCACACGGAATTCGAAAATCCCAAGACGAGGGTTAGAGATCTTTTACCGTGCTCTTGGCCAGGGGATATCGATCTCTTACTGGCTTCTTCAGCTGTTGAGCGAATAGTAGCGTCTGCCAATGGCGTGGGTTTTATTATGTCGCCAGCACTCCGGATATAGTCTGCTCTTGCGATACCCAATTACCCCGGCTACCCCGAGGTTCAGGAGATCAAGAAGGTCTGGGCTCTGCGAAACTTGTGTCTATCGATCTTATTCAACCTCGGCGGGATCTCCTTTGAATCCAACTTGAGCTCAAGCAAACTCCTTCACTGCACGCGCGGAATGCGGAACAAACGCGCCCGGATGTGCGAAACCGAGATATGCATGCATTCATCACGTCAGCCCGGACACTGCGCATGCTCGGCGTCCCCGACCCGTATAGCCCGTCCGTATAATCACACCAGAGCACCGTCATATCCAAGTCATCTTCATCGGGCTCACGTCCTCACCGGTGTGCGAGATTATGGACTTATCAATCCCACCGGCCTGATCCAATCGAAGGCGCGACGTTTCAAGCCTTCTCACGCCCCCACGCGCGTTCCTGCCACGACACCGAGAACTTCCCTGCTCGTGTGCACTGCGGTCACGGTCTGCGGGGAAACAGCTGCGCGGGGAAAGTTACGATCATGTGTCAATTCTGATACCTTCTGAACTTCTAATCGGTTTGACGTACTTACGTCGAGTATACTCATGTATACGTAGGGGCTGTTCCCACTGTAAAGCTAAAGGACGAAGCATTAACTGCCATAGGCTCTTCCAAGACTCAAGGACCGCCATCTATAAAGGCCTCGCTGCCCGTCATCCGCTTTGCTTGGGGGAAACTACAACCACCACTGCACCACCATGCGGCATGTTACACCGAAGAAAAAATGGCCGGTCAATCATTTCGCTGCAGGCAGTGACTACGGGCGTTGATCTCGCTTCCGCAGTCTTCATCTGCAGCAGCTCGACTACTTGGGACGGTTGTGGGCACTCCAGAATCCAAGTCGTAGACGCCTTATCGAAAGTTATCCATATTGAACAATCCTTCTTCGGTTATGGCTACGTATCATACGCCCTATGTGACTACACCGCTGTTGAGCCCCGGTCAACGGGGCCGGCGTTCATTGCAGCTACAGCTCTGTACCGGCCTGGCAGTACTAGTGCACAGTGATGGCCGTCGCCCGCTCTAACGATCTAAATTCCTGAAAGGGTACTTACTTGGCTGCGGGTGCTGCGAGACTTGTTAAAGGCGACTCCGCTGTTGATGCCTCGCCTGGTGAAATGAGCTGCCTTTGAGCGGGTCAAGGCCCACCTCACTGCGAACGCTCCGGGGCTCGCTCTCCTCGAGCTGGGGATGATTGAGGGAGGAGTTACCCCGAATTATTCAACGCTTTTGATTGTGGTTCGTGGTTGGGCTCATATGGCCATGGGGATACTAATGGAGACACGCCGGGAGGTGTTTTTGCATGCGATGCAAAATAGCTCTGTCGACTCCCGCGGGCTCATTTATGGTGAAAGTACATATGAAAGGCAGTGTGTACACCTACTGAGCTCTGGCACGTACATAGATAGAGCAAGTGGGTAGTGGACTTTGGCATCGACAATACGACAATATACAGTCACGCCTAGCAAGAACAAAGCGAAACCAAGAAATACTAATAATTACTAAAGATTTAAAAAAAGTGCTCATATCAAAACAATATTTTATTTGGTAAAGAATCGGAGCTGCCAACGAGAGCGATTTTACCTGCATTACAACCTAGCGACCACGAAGCGCTTCGCAGGCTTGCTCTTCAAAAACCCCGTATGCCTCCAATACTCCAGCCACTTATCCATCATAGCCGCCCCAACCCGCGGCAGCCTGTCTTCGCCCAACGACGGAGCGACCTCAAGCGCGCGCGTCATATCGAAAATCGGGAACCCCACCGCATCTTTCCCGGGGCTCCCCATCAGCCCCACCATCATCCGCATCAACCCAATCAGCGGCAGAGTGGGATTGTCAGCCATGGCCGCCTCAAAATCATCGCTCTCTTCCGCGGCCGCGAGATGGCGCTCAAGCGCCGCGAGCCAGTCGGGAATGGGGACGACTTTGGCGCCGACGGCGTCGGCGCAGTGTTGGGCGAGCTGAACACCGAGGAGGGGCCGTGGGTGGCGGAGGTGGAGTGTCGGGTACGGCGAGTTGCGCATTTCCATCATCGCCGCTGCCGCTGCAGGGAACGATAGCAGGGATATGTGCTACAGGCGTATTACATAGCGTAAGCGCAGGGCTGCAGAACGTAATGTTTGAGAGTGAGCTTACGCCGTTCAGGTGCGGTGCGAGGCCCGTGATCTCTCCCCCGCGAACCGCCGCGGGGAACCATTGGTCAGTGTCCCAGCTCCCGTTGTCGCCTCCGACTAGCTGTCCGATCCGTATTGATGTGGTTCGGAGGGGCGTCTTTTCCGAAGCTATGTGCAAGATGCGCTCTGCCACCCACTTGGATTCTCCGTAGCCCATCCCGACGGCCAGGCGGGATTCTACGATTGGCAGCTCGGGGACTGGCATGGCGAAAGGCCATTCTAAGTCGTGGCACCGAATGAGTACAGTGGTCTTCATTACGTGGGGGAGGGGTGTATACGCACGGACGAATGTAAAGACGCTGCCCGGGAAGAGGATACGCGGTGGAGTGTGCCGGGGCGAACCAAGCGCGAAGTCGATCAAATTTCGGACGCCGAGTATTAGGGGCTCGAACGATGATACATCGCTGAGCAAGTTGATTTTCCAGGCTGTAAGGTAGAGCAGAGTGTTTAGGATGGCACTTTCAGCTACCTCGAAAAACTTACCGTTTGGAATGATAAGAGTAACAGAGTCTCGTATCTATTAAAAAGAAGCTCTAAATACGTTCACCTAAAGAAAGGCATCATATAATCATACCTCGGCGAATGTGGTTTCCGAAAGCCCGAGATTGGCAAGAGTGGTGTCCCCCTCCAGGAATGTAATCTTGGGAGAGTCTACAATAGAGGGGTCGACCCCATGCTCAACCAACGCAGCAACCTGTCGCTCTTTCAAGTCGCGCCCGCGTCTATCCTTTCGGTTGAACGCGTAGATGTGAGTGTAGAGGGGCCGTGCGACCATGTACGCGAGCGCCGCGCCACCAAGGCCGCCAGTAGTGCCAGTAATGAGCACTACTTCAGAGTCTGAGGGTGAAGCTGTGTCGGAGAGTGTAGGCGAGTGTATGGGGAACGGATTGGCGGTATACTTGGCGACCAAGTCATCGAGCTCTTTCGCACGAGCAGACATGAGTGACAGCGAGTTCGTTCGGTGTGGAGGGTAAAAACTTTCAGGGGGATTTTGGGAGTCCAAGCGTCAACCACCCGGTTTTATCGCTCTAGCGAAGATTGGTACTTTCCTTGTTTGATAGACGTGCGCCATGTTGTGCAGAAAGATTTTTGACACAATCAATCTAGGTAGCGTGGGTGCCACAGAAGTTTCATCGAGAAATCTGCTAGCTGCCAGAGCCCTAAGAAGTACCAGGCAATAGACTCCGAATGTCTAGCTGTTCTGCTGAGTTCAAGCTGACGTGTCCGTGACAGCACCAGCGGTGCGTATGCGTACGCATGTCTATGTGGTTATACCGCCTTATCGGTATCAGTCACTGGTGCGAACCTATGCAACTCATGCTGCGAGGGAAAGAGCTCAAACCTACGGGGATCGTTAACTTACTATGGATTAGTTAACGTTCAGCGCTCGATGGTATAAAAAGACCGTAGAGATTCGGCGGTGGATGGGCGCGTTGAGATGACGCCAAGCGCTAGCTAGTAATGTGACAGCAAAGGAAGAGTCACAGTGACAAGGCGGGACAAGGCGGATCTATATAAAGGAGATGCGAATTTCCGTCGGCTTGCATCAGTAGTACTTGTACATAGTATTCCTGCGAGGTTGTCGACGAGCTTCATGATCAGCGCTTATGTAGTCCTTTGCGAGCTGGGATCACCAGACGGAGTCTTTCGGCGACGTCTCGAAAGGGGGTGAGCAACCTATAAAGGAAACGCTCGAGTGAATCCCCGATACGCTGAAAGTGGAGAGGGTTGTGTCGAAACCGAGTGTCCCGGAAAATTGGATCCGGAGGTTGGTTATGACGTCATAGTTTGGGCGCAGTGGGCAGTGGGGGGTGTCTTGAAAATTTGGTTCCGGGTATGTGATGATGATGCAAGGTCTTGTCGTGTAAATTTGGTTCCGGAGCTGATGACGACAAATGAGCGATGTTGTGAGATTTGGATCCGAGGGTGATGACGTTTGATGAGGTGTCCAGAAAATTTGGTTCCGACTGTGTGACGAGATTTGGATCCGGGGCTAATGATGAAGGATGGGCCATGTCGTGAAATTTGGATCCGAGGAGGATGACGACAAGGCAGCAAATTTGGATCCAATGACAATGACAATGATGACACTGGCCAAGGGCTATCGTTGGGGATTTGGATCCGGTTTTCCCTGCGAGAATCTGGATCCGGATTGATACGTGGCGGCTGGTGACTCTGAGCTTGCGTGCGTCCTGGTACATCCTCCTGCGTTCTCTTGCGTCCTCTTGCATCCTCTTGCATCTTCTTGCATTCTCACCCACTGCCTGGTTCCACCCATATCTACTGCTAGGATAGGAAGCTGTGGACTGATCAGTTGTTATTCAGCAACCAAATCTGTCTCACATCTTCGTCATCTCTGGCCTTCTGGTGCCCTGCTCTGGCGTCTGCTTAACCTGGGCCTCCTTGGAGTTGATCCTGGCTTTACTTTGGTCTATCTCTGCCTAGTTTCCTGAGAGGGCTATACCCTGTCTGCTTTCAATTTTTGTACTCTCAAGGACATATTTCTTGTTGCGCCCACTCACGTGCACACCACTGCAAGTACACACACAGGCACACTATCTCAGCCCTTGCATTGACTCTCTTCACTTCCTCTGGCTCCAAATTGATATCTATTGTTAAGTGCTCCTGTCCCCCTATCTCTCCACCCCTCCTCTGTTTACCTTGCTTGACTGATATCTGACATAACAAAAATATTGAAATTGGCACATTGGAATTGGTCTTTATTTTCTGGTCTATTATTTGGTTCTGTTACAAATGGATAAGACTGGTAGTCTCTCCCCAGCAGAGGAGGAGCTTATTTCACGTGTAAGCAGGCTTTCTTTACTGGAATTAAATGAAGTCAGGGAGTCCCTGGGGATTCCTACCCCACCTAGGGCTGAAAGGTTGAAGTGTAACATAGTTATCACATTAGTTCATCATATGTGCAGACGTTATAATGAGTTGTTCTCTGCAGGGGCTGCAGATACAGCTGAGATAATGCAGTCTGAATATGGGCAGGTGTTTGAACAAGTCATGGAGAGGATTAAAAGTAGTACTGAGGCCAAAAAAGAGAGGAGACATAATAAAAAAGCCAAGGAGGTGGAATCCCAGCAGGAGCACTTTGAGTCCATCATCAAAAACTGG